>JBAMDO010000207.1:0-98682 GCA_037074765.1 Mansonella perstans
TTAGGCTTTCGCTTATTTCGACTTGATTTGTTTTCAATTATCATTATATCATATTCTTCATTCACTGAAAGTATGTCAATTTTTAGTGTTAAACGATAAATAATTGTTAATTACTTATTAATTACTTACTATAATTACTTACTTGTTATCTAATTATTTACTTCAGAATAATCGTAACTGAATTCAAGACGAAATAATCGCAATTGAACTGAAAATTTATTTGAATTATTTATTTTAATTTTAGAATTTCGTCAAACGTAACACGCAAACACTCGAAGAAAGCCAAAATCAAATTGAAAATGAAGAGTGAGGAAAAGGGATGCCATCAAGTAAAAAAAAGAAAGTAGTAATGAAAGGCTAGAAGGTGAGGTCAGGAAAAAGACCAAAATTCAAAAAAGTAAAGTTTTAGCGAAAAAATTGAAAGTACAAAAAAGTGCAAAAGATTCGTCAAAAGGAAGAGAGACAGAAAGAGAGAGATGTTGAAAGATCAAAAAGAAGAGGGAATTTGTAGGGTCAGCCTACGGCTGAATGTGTAGGGTGGACATTGGTCAATGGCGGGTTGAACATAGAGCCTCCATTCACAATTGATCCTTGATAGCGATGGTCGTATTTTTTGCACAAAGCGAGGGAAGCGAGGGAAGGCGGGTTAAGAGGGACTGTGCACACATTCAATTTCCAATTTCCAATAAACTAAAATAGTTTGAAGGGTTCAATTTTTACTTGAAAAATTTGCAAAATTCGAAAAGAAAAGTCGCTAAAAAGTCGATCAGCTAATAGTGAACTGATAGAACAATCAACTGAACGACTGAATAAGAAAAGATTAAAAAGATTGAATTTGGTAGTTTTTCTGCAGATTGCGTTATAGTAGGTTGCAAACACATGCAATTTACCTCGTTTGTAATTTCAATGGAATCACTTGTAACAATTTATGATTCTTCTGGTTTTGTTCCAAAAACTTCTCAAAAATGACACTATTATTAATACTTTAAAATTATGCTTGTCCTATCAAAATTTATGAGTATGACATTTAACTTAAATAGCTAAAGATTTAGCAATAGATTAAATAGTCAAAGATTTCTCGGGTTAAATAATCGCAAGAAGAGTATTTTCTGCAGATAACATAACGGAAGCAGAATTGTTCCGCCACTTCTGGAGCATTTTGTTACTTCTGACATTTATTTTCCGTTCCCGGTGTGTTCATATCATATGTTGTTTCGTTTGAAATAGCACAGCAATATAACCCTTTCATTTGTTGATATCTACAGCATATACTGAGAAGAACGACTAGACTTGGGTTGTTTTTTCTTTTTTCATAATGAACTCTCTTATTTACTTATTCTTTAACGCTCCGAAATATCCTATTTCATCGGATTGCAATCAGTTTGAATAAAAGCATTTGGAATTTGGGAAAGACAAAATTTTGGGAGCAAATTTAAAATATTAGTGTGAAAGATGGAGAATTACAGTATGTAAAAAAATGGAGAATTACAGTATGCATTTAGAGGAAATAGAAGTATTTTACATACTACATTGGTAGTGGTCAGAAATGCACAATGATCAGTGACGCAAACTGATCAGTGACCCTAAAGCAGAGATCCTCATTCCATAATCAATATTCCTCACAGCAACGATTATCTTTGTAGATGAGCCAAAGAGAGTGGGAAACATACTACATACTACTACATACAACAAAATTACATTCGGAAAATCGATCAAGTAACTCTTAATTATCATCAGATGAAATTTGATCGATGAAGTGAAGTAAGCAAGAAATGAAAGAATTAAAAAGTTTAGGAATTCAATTAGTGAAAGGATCACGAGGATCTTCTGCATTTTCGTAATTGAACTGAAAATTTATTTGAATTATTTGCTTTAATTTTAGAATTTCGTCAAACGTAGCACGCAAACACTCGAAGAAAGCCAAATTTTTGAAATCAAATGGAAAATGAGAAGTGAGGAAAAGAAATGGCAACACGTAAAAAATAGTGAGTAATAATGAAGGATAGTGATTGAGGCCAGGAATGAGGTCAGTTGGATTTAGTAATAGGAGTGGTCAACGATTGCTTGTTGATATATTTGACAATGATAGTCTTTTTGTAATAGTGAGAAAAGCAGAGGAGCAAAGAAGCGAAGAAGTAAGAAGTACATCAAAATATTTTTTTAAGAAATTAGAAAGAAAGTTAGCAAAAAGATAAAAGGGTCAGTTCAATAATTACCTCTTAAATAAGGTCTGTGTTTGCCAATTATTTTAATCTTCTGTCTTTTTAACATCATTCACACATTTCCTCATTCCACTTATTACTTTATCGCTCTCTTCAACAGAATTCAAATATGAACAGTGTATGATAGAAAATAATATATAACTTTTGACCTAAGCACAATTTGTCTTATTGCTGTTGATCATTCGTTTTAAATAGATGTTTGTACTACTTTTTTATTAAAGGGGTTGGCTTTAAATTTGAACTTTTTTAAAGCTTTCTGTATATTTCGATGAATAGTTTAAAAAAAAAAATTAGCACATTTATCCCGTAAGTCAAATAAATATCTAATAAATATAGCAATTAATTACGCAATGTATTAATCCCTGGAAGATTTTTTAACCGTTTCCTTCAAGTTTTATTGATTCAGACTTATTGAAATTAACGAGCAAAATTTTTCTATTAATTAATACTAATTGATTTTTAGTAATAAAATAAAATTAGTTTACAAATTCCTAGTATGTTTTTTTGATATGTTATTACTTGCAAATTTAAAATAATCTCTAAAAAAATAAGGCTATAAAAATGCAGTAATATACTATGGCGAGATATATATTTATATCGTAATCATTGCCACTCTTTGCTGGACTACTCGATTTCATGGCTGATTATTCCATTTTTAATCAATCAGACAAATTTGAACTGTTAGATTTGATTAATTTGATGTATTCCTGAGTTTAGTTTTATTTACGAATTTTGCCTCTTCACATTTCATTGATAATCTTCTTTTACACAAGGCAATAATTGTGGTGAATAAAGGAAAACTTTTCAACAATAAAATCCAGAGTGATGAACAAAAGATGTAACTTCTCGTCGATTAGAACTAATTTCAAATTTTTAAAATTAATCATTCAAGCAATTTTGTTTTCAGTATGATAGAAATTCTCATGCTAGATAAAAATGTATGAAAAATGAAATAGGCTTAGAGTTTGTTGAAAGTTATTATCCGTCGAAAATTGCTCAAATGTTCATCACAAAAAATAATTTGAAGACTTTAAGAATGTCGAAATCATTTCGAAAAACGTAGCAACAAAACCGAGAAATAGCCAAATTAAAATACACCTTTTACACCTGAATGACCAATGTTAACATATTTTTCAATGTTATAAATCCATCTCATTCACGTCTGCCTCAAAAACAAAAACAAGAATTTATTATTTCAACAAGCAGTATCAATGTAAATTAGCAATACAATACAAATGATACGATATGCAACAGCTAATTGGAAGCCAGAATTTCTAGTTAAATCCGTTATTATTTATGTGAAGATGATGTTCCTGCAAGAATGTATGCAGTCAGAAGTGCAGCAAATTACTTAAAAAATGAAAACTGTGAGAACTAAGTCCGCAAAACTTTTTCTTTAATTATGCCCTCACTTTTCGCATTCATTTCTCAATAAATTATAATTCAAAAGGATAGGAAGATTCTGTAAGCTAATCTTTGCTTAAGATTATATATTTTTCTCCGAAAAAGAAAAACCATAGCTGACCCAAATAATTTTCCGATCAAAGTTGAAATTTATCCTACTTTGGAGGATCCTCATTACTGGAGAAAATGTAGGGTAATAACTAGTTATTTGATTTATGCCAAATCATTTAAAACTTGGTTCGATAAAAATCCAAGGTTTGACCGAACATTTTCACAGCGGAAAATGCAGTGTAATGCTTAATTCCGATATTCTACATTTAATCAGCCGCTTTTATAAGTATAGAAAGTATATATGAATGATAATTTACTCATTAAAATAATTTACGACCTGTTTTTAATTGTTTAAACTTTTAATCTTTTTTGAAGAAAAAATTTTGAATAGAGTATCGTCTACAGTACTTATAATCCAATTAAAATTAAAATGCTGATTTTAATAACCTTTTTTGCGCATCATAAATTTTTTCCCAATCCATTGTTTTCTTTTGTATTTTTTTAATTTTTTTCAGAATGTTTATGAATTTTTTGCTGCTTGTCATTTGATTGAGGTTTCTTCGGCTTCAAATTACTGTAACGAATTTAACAATAGCGGCGCCGATTGTTAAACAGTGGCTGAGAAATTGCGATGTCCATTCGTTACATCAACATCAAACAAATATCGCTTAAAAGTACGATCAAATAAACAAGATAAAATTGATATTGATGATGCGACAAATGAAAAACATGATAATAAATTATGATTTTTCTTTTCAATCCTTCTTTCTTGTAATAATTTTATAAATTTCCTTGTCAGTTTTTTGACTGTATCACTATTATCAACACTTGTCATTACTGTTGTTAATATCACTATTTTCATTGTTATTATTGTTATTATTATTATTATTGTTATTATTAGTATTATTTTTGATATTAGTATTATAACTTTCAATTTTTGACACAAAGCAAACAAATTTTTATTAATCTATTTATTTTGAATTCTAAATCCAAACAATTTATAGAGTTGTAATTGAAAATTTCAGTAGCATGATATACCAAAACACGAAACAGAGAAACAAATGTTTCAAATAATTCAATGACTTTAAATAAGAGTGGATTTCTTTTTCTTTTCAAGAAAAAGCATGTCACAATGACGTTGATGGTTTGAATCTGGCCAAGAACATGTTATTATCAGCACCAAGCAAGACAGTACCATCGTCAAGTTCTATTGCCTGTGATAAAAATAAATTGCATTTTATATCATGTTTTTTTTGCCACAAAAATCATTGATAAATCATTAGTTATGCGAAATGGAATGGGAAATACAAAAATTTTGAATGCAATAAATGATTATAATTAATGAGTAAATTAACCAAGTAGTGAAAAATTTGCTACCTGAGAAATTGAACTTATAATTAAACCACTAGGATCATGGAAACTTCGCGTTATGGTACCGTTAATTGGGTCGATAAGCAATAACAAACCATATTTGGGTAAGAAATAATCAAGAATTGACATAAGCGTATGACTTGTTAATATACAAGTGATTCCATTGAAATTACAAACGAGGTAAATTGCATGTGTTTGCAACTACTATAACGCAATCTGCAGAAAAACTACCAAATTCAATCTTTTTAATCTTTTCTTATTCAGTCGTTCAGTTGATTGTTCTATCAGTTCACTATTAGCTGATCGACTTTTTAGCGACTTTTCTTTTCGAATTTTGCAAATTTTTCAAGTAAAAATTGAACACTTCAAACTATTTTAGTTTATTGGAAATTGGAAATTGAATGTGTGCACAGTCCCTCTTAACCCGCCTTCTCTCTCTTCCCTCGCTTTGTGCAAAAAATACGACCATCGCTACCAAGGATCAATTATGAATGGAGGCTCTATGTTCAACCCGCCATTGACCAATGTCCACCCCTACACATTCAGCTGTAGGCTGACCCTACAAATTCCCTCTCCCTTTTGATCTTTCAACATCTCTCTCTTTCTGTCTCTCTCTCTTCCTTCTGACGAATCTTTTGCACTTCTTTGCACTTTCAATATTTTCGCTAGAACTTTACTTTCTTGAATTTTGGTCTTTTTCCTGACCTCAACTTCCAGCCTTTCATTACTACTTTCTTTTTTTTACTTGATGGCATCCCTTTTCCTCACTCTTCATTTTCAATTTGATTTTGGCTTTCTTCGAGTGTTTGCGTGTTTGCGTGAAATTCTAAAATTAAAGTAAATAATTCAAATAAATTTTCAGTTCAATTGCGATTATTTCGTCTTGAATTCAGTTACGATTATTTCTGAATAATTAGATAACAAGTAAGTAATTATAGTAAGTAATTAATAAGTAATTAACAATTATTTATCGTTTAACACTAAAAATTGATATACTTTCAGTGAATGAAGAATATGATGTAATGATAATTGAAAACAAATCAAGTCGAAATAAGCGAAAGCCTAAATTTATTAGGCATATAATCCGTAAGCAGTCGATACTTTTTAGAAACGTTTTTCAAAAGAATATAAATATTTTCGGAAAGAGGCACAGTCTTTAAAAGAGCAAATACTTTTAGAACATAACAACGAGCAAAGTGGAAGTAAAACGCAAAATATCGCACAATTATACGCTGATGAAATAGACGAAAAGCCTGTTGATTTAAGTAACAGAGATGATCAAGGTAAAGTATTGGACAAGCACCCTGATAATTCAGTGTTAGATGAACAGCTGAAAACTTGATAAACTTTCTGTGTTACTGGAAGGAATTCGTTTTTGGAGATTTTCAACTTTTCATTCTTATTTTTTTCAATTTGATTTGAAATTATGAAATTATAATTTCAGCTTCATCAAGCACTAAAGGAAAACGCACGGAATCAAAATTAATAAATCTCAATCAATTATACGGTAATAGAACATTCTCGACATTCACCCCAGCAGAACAAGTAGAACTTCGATTTAAGGCTTCACATATTTACGACGGAGCTGAATTTCAGTGGTACTGTGTATCCTTTTAATAAAACACATAATTCTAGAAAGGAGATTGCTGCAATACCAGGAAAGAGCGGCAATTATTAAAATTAATAGTTGTTTTGATTTTTTCCTTTCTTTCAGTTTTGACGAATTCCAAGAAGCATTTGAAGCATATAAGGTCGTAGGAAGTTATCCATATAGAGTGACTAGTTCTATGGTTCTTCGAGATGGTGAAGGGCAAATGATTGAGCGCTTTAGATATAAACATATAGAGTTTCATTGCACTCCACGTATAAGAAGTAACGTTTCACTTTTTTCTTTCATTCTTCGCGAAAACTTCACGAAAATCAGCAATGATTCTGGCAAATTATATTTTCGAAAATGAATTCAATCGCTATTTAGTTTTTTGATATTTTGGAATAAATTTAACAGAATTAATAAGGCATAATGTAAAATTATTTAATATACCATATACCAGCACTACACCATGCATCATCAGTGGTTATTTTATTATCAAATAGTCAACTGATTTTGTTGTTTTGAAACATTTTAGTGAGTGGAGACAGAAAACTTTGGTAAAACGCTGAATTCATTCACTAAAATGATTGAAAAACAAATACTATTTAGCTTTTGAGAAGTGCGATTTTCCTGTCATTTGACGGTCGAAAGACGCCTAAAAGCAATCTTATCACAACATGACTTTTATTTAGGTTGACGGACTTTACAATCTTCAAGTATCATTTATTTGTTAAGATGTCAGCTGAGATGTAGAAATTGGGAGAGAATTGGATATTAATCCAAGAAAAGCTGTTGCGGTTGATGGATGATTGTTTACATCAACCACTCCACCAGCCGGTTTGCCAGTTTCGTTTGTCGCTCTTCCACTCCAGCTGCTAGCCACTGGTCATACTGCTGAGCTGTAACTATGACACTGGATAGGATTGAAAATAGAACATTATCACGTTTATGTTAATTAATGTTGTCTTTGGAGCTCGGGGACAATCATTCTAATTCTAAGCAGTAGGAAAGAAAATGATAAATAAATTTCATTTGACAGAATAGTCAATCAATGTTTTTCCTTGTAACCTTAATTTTGAATATGAATTATAATTGAAATCAAATTTTTTTCTTTTTCGTTTCATCTTTTCAAGATAAAAAAAAAATTTAAGAAAAAAGTTCTCAAAATTTTTTTTAGGAGAACTTTTAAACAGATTTAGGCAAAATAGCAAATGATGAAATCGATAATTATCACTTCATTTTCTCCCCATAATACCATATTTACGAGGTCATTTTAAGAGAAAAAAAATTTTTTTTTTACATTGTAGTTATTCATTTTGACCATTTTAACGTAGCATTATATCATGAATTAGCATTTCACCAAATTTAAAAATTATGTTCGCCAGCTGATGCCTTAATATCACGAAGATTGGCAGTATTAGAATGAGTAATTTCAAGGGATCTAACCAGCCAGCCTTTTTGAATCCACAAAATAATGAATAAATGACAATTAGATCCGATTTTTTTTTCTTTAAATGAACATTTTGTGATGCACTTTTTATTTCAGCAAAAAAAAAATTTTTGCTGAAATAATTTTTGCTTTCGGTAACTTAACAATTCTCGGGAAGAAATCGAGATTACTGATAGCTTCATGCTATTTATGTCAATGTAAAGCTAGGCTTCTGTCACTGCTGCAATATCTGCATCAAACACACAAAAAGAATTATTTTTAACAAATGAATCGTATTTCATTCCATTACCTATACAAATGCAGTATTGGTCAAAATGTGTTGTTTATGACAGGTGCAAAAGGCAGTCATCAATTCTAGTAACATCACATATTACAACTTTATTCGTCTTAATAACATGAGAAGACAATAACATGGTAGCAACATGAATAGAGAGAAATGAATGACCTATGACATCGTCGAAAAAATTGTTCAAGAGAAATTATCGCTTTCTATTATTACTTCCGGATAATTCTCAAAAATTTCTATGAAAGAGTTAAATTAAAATAAAAATGTTTCCGTGCACTCAATTCTGCTGTTGAATAATGTAAATAAAGCAAATAATAAATCTGATGAAAAAAAATTAAACGATCTCGAAATTTGTCTTAGAAAATCAAATATATCACATTCATTCTTCAGGAGGCGGTAAACGTCTTTTGCTAGGTTGTACGGCCAGATTTCGTTTGCATACAGATACAACTAAAGGCTGTCTTCGAATTTCATCATTCCACGGGGAGCATACTAATCACGAAAACACTGAGGAAGACTACTTACGTGTTGTAAATAAAAACAGGCAAAATCTATCTGGTAAGTTCATATGTTCACAAATCTCTTATATTGAAATTATTCCATTATCAATTATATAAATTATAGATGGTCCTGCACCAAAAATTGTGAAAGATGAAAGGACGAAAGAAAAAGGCAAGTTCCAGACATTGCCTTCAGAATATTCTGTTAGATGTTAAAAAAGATAGGGTAATATAGCTTGATGTTATTTCAGACGAAATAATAACAAGACACAAACATACTGTAGAAATTAACCCAGATGTTAGTGAGCATGCAAATTCATCTGATGCTGTGCAATGCTCCTCCGACGTTATTTTATCCTCAGAAAATCCTTCTCACGCCAATTCATCACAAGAAAACTCCACTCCAGTTGTTTCATCCCCTGGAAATTCCACTGTCACTATTCCATCGTTGGAATCTGCTTTTATGCCAGTTATTCGTTCTGTCGAAATGACAGAACAGAATGAACAAATAAAACAAATGTCACTGCAGAACTTATCTCTGATGGATTCCATTACGAAGCAAATGTTCACAGCTCAATTATTAGATCGATTGCAACGCATAGAATATTTGATCATAAATGGTTCGTTTTACCGTCCCATAAACGCGCATTTTTTGTTTGATATTGTTTGAGATGTATTTGCTCTCTTTAAGCTAACTGAAAGTATTAGTTTATATGAACATGAAATTTTCATTCTGAAGCATCGACGATTGCACCATATATTATAAAGAAATTCCATCAATAGACTTCTATTATTTTGAACTATCTGACTGCTTTAATTACAATCCAATTTAGCTTATATCATCAAATGTGGACGTTATCTGCCACAAGAAGTATACATTCCATTCATTTATGGAGTATATGGCGCTGATTATCATCTATCAGAATGGTCGAATATGCAACTAAGAGATGTTACAGTAGTTCTTCTGCAACCACCAGAGATGCTGCTTCAAGACAAATTACCCACCGACATTTCAATAAATGAAGTAAACCAGATTCGACCACCACGTATTCAACGAGCAATTACGGCTATTAGAGAGGAAAAGCTAAAGGTAAGAATAATAAATGATATTTAGCCTAATATCTGAATGCGTGATCGTTTCCGTGTCCCAGAATAGATTTGAGAATTGTTGCTGTGTTTCTGTTTTCTTTCATCGTTCTATCCATCATACATTTGCATATTATTTTAGCAATTCTTTGCAGAGATGCGACAAGATTTTCGCGCAACTTGCCCAGCGTATTTGTAATGCCACCTCTGGACCCGACTTCTTAATGGCTGTTGGTGAATTCAAAAAGTTTGCCGATGATGTAAGAAATATGAGCGTATGATCAATATCAAATCATTTGACAGTAATACACTACAGTGCTGAAATATAATGAATATTGGATTAGTGATATAATCTTTCTACTGATATTCCTAGAATATCAGATAAAACAATCGGGTGAAACCAATTTTTGACCTCCGCATTAAAGCTAATTTACTCTTATGAAGTCTTGTCGAATCACCTAAAATCACAGTATTGCAACGAGAAATTTCAAAATCATCAATCTCTTAAGAGAATGGCATACCAAAAAATAAATGGACAACCAGGTACGTCACACCTGGCGTCATCTTGCGTAACCTTGATTTCACGGTCGTTCCATACAATTTATTTTTATCGTTAGCGATTGCATTTAAAATTTGCGCCAAATTGAACTTCATTTCATTTTCTCAGCAATAATAACATTGCGAAACTAAAATTTGGAATATTCCAAATTTCGGAACTAAAAAAAAAGTTGTTGGAATATTCCAAAATTGTGGAATATCAATTCATCTATTTTGCGACGATCAAAGTCAAAAAAATAAATCGTTTTAAATGTAAGCATGATGTGTATTTACTATACTCACTATTTATTACACTTATTCGTTCCTCTTAAAAAACTTTTATTGACATTTACTGAAAATTTAATGACGTTTCGAAAAACTTCTCAAAAATGACACTATCATTAATACTTTAAAATTATGCTTGTCCTATCAAAATTTATGAGTATGACATTTAACTTAAATAGCTAAAGATTTAGCAATAGATTAAATAGTCAAAGATTTCTCGGGTTAAATAATCGCGAGAAGAGTATTTTCTGCAAATAACATAACGGAAGCAGAATTGTTCCGCCACTTCTGGAGCATTTTGTTACTTCTGACATTTATTTTCCGTTTCCAATGTGTTCATATCATATGTTGTTTCGTTTGAAATAGCACAGGAATATAACCCTTTCATTTGTTGATATCTACAGCATATGCTGAGGAGAACGAGTAGACTTGAGTTGTTTTTTCTTTTTTCATAATGAACTCTCTTATTTACTTATTCTTTAACGCTCCGAAATATCCTATTTCATCGAGTTGTAATCAGTTTGAATAAAAGCATTTAGAATTTGGGAAAGATAAAATTTTTGGGAGCAAATCTAAAATATTGGTGTGAAAAAATGGAGAATTACAGTATGCAAAAAAATGTAGCTGTTTCATTGAAAAAATTTTTAGAAAATGCTTAGTAAAAAATACCGCGCTAATAATTTTCAAGAATACTAATACTCATCATTCCTAAATTCGATATCTTTTTATAGTATATTATTTCACATGAATATCGTATACAAGAAATACCTACTTAAAAGAAACAAACTAATATCTTCAATAAATTCTATTTATAATGTTACAGATATTAACAAGTCATACGCTTATGTCAATTCTTGATTATTTCTTACCCAAATATGGTTTGTTATTGCTTATCGACCCAATTAACGGTACCATAACGCGAAGTTTCCATGATCCTAGTGGTTTAATTATAAGTTCAATTTCTCAGGTAGCAAATTTTCACTACTTGGTTAATTTACTCATTAATTATAATCATTTATTGCATTCAAAATTTTTGTATTTCCCATTCCATTTCGCATAACTAATGATTTATCAATGATTTTTGTGGCAAAAAAAACATGATATAAAATGCAATTTATTTTTATCACAGGCAATAGAACTTGGCATATTCGACCATTCCGATAGATGATAATCAGCGTCATACATCCCGTAATTTATATAATTCCGTAATTTATATATCACCTGTAATTTATATAATTAATAATGGAATAATTTCAATATAAAAGATTTGTAGACATACGAACTTACCAAATAGATTTCGCTTCTTTCTATTTAAAACATATAAGTAGCCCTCCTCAGTGTTTTCGTGATTAGTATGCTCTTCGTGAAATGATGAAATTCGAAGGCAGCCATTAGTTATATCAGTATGCAAACGAAATCTGGCCGTACAACCTAACGAAAGATAATTTTGATTTGGTCGTTGGCCGCCACCTAAAAAATGAATGTGATATTTCGTTCTCTAAGACAAGTCTTGAGAGCACCTAATTGTTTATCAGATTTAGTATTTGCTTTATTTATATAGTTCAACAACAAAATTGAACGTATTCATTTTAATTTAATTCTCTGATGGAAACTTTATGTGAATTATCCTAAAGTAATAATAGAAAACGATAATTTCTTTTAACCAATTTTTTTTTGTGATGACATAGGTCATTCATTTCTCTCTATTCACGTTGCTTATCACGTTTATTTATGTATTTGTGATGTTATTACGAATAAAGTTGTAATATGTGATTTATTACAATTGATGGTTGCTTTTTGCACCAATCATGAACAACGCATTTTGACTAATGATGCATTCATTTGTATAGGTAATGGAATGAAATACGGTTCATTTGTAATAGTATGAAGCTACTAGTAATCTCAATTTTTTTTTCATATAAAGAAAAAAAATTTGGCTTTGATTGTCATTTATTCGTTATTTTGTGGTTAAAAAAGTGCTGGCTGGTTAGATCTTTGAAATTATTCATTCTAATACTGCTAATCTTCGTAATATTAAGGCAGCAGCTGGCGGACACAATTTTTAAATTTGGTGAAATGCTAATTCATGATATAATGCTAGTTAAAGTGATAAAAATGACTAACCACTATGTAAAAAAAGAAATTAAATGATCTCGTAAATATGGTATTATGGGGAGAAAATGAAGTGATAATTATCGATTTCATCATTTGCTATTTTGCCTAAATCTGTTTAAAAGTTCTCCTAAAAAATTTTGAAAACTTTTATTTATCATCTTTCTTCCTACTGCTTAGAATGATTGTCCCCGAGCTCCAAAGACAATATTAATTAGTATAGACGTTTGATAATGTTCTATTTTCAATCCTATCCAGTGTCATAGTTACAGCTCAGCAGTATGACCAGTGGCTAGCAGCTGGAGTGGAAGAGCGACAAACGAAACTGGCAAACCGGCTGGTGGAGTGGTTGATGTAAACAATCATCCATCAACCGCAACAGTTTTTCTTGGATTAATATCCAATTCTCTCCCAATTTCTACATCTCAGCTGACATCTTAACAAATAAATGATACTTGAAGATTGTAAAGTCCGTCAACCTAAATAAAAGTCATGTTGTGATAAGATTGCTTTTAGGCGTCTTTCGACCGTCAAATGACAGGAAAATCGCACTTCTCAAAAGCTAAATAGTATTTGTTTTTCAATCATTTTAGTGAATGAATTCAGTGTTTTACCAAAGTTTTCTGTCTACACTCACTAAAATGTTTCAAAACAACAAAATCAGTTGACTATTTGATAATAAAATAACCACTGATGATGCATGGTGTAGTGCTGGTATATGGTATATTAAATAATTTTACATTATGTCTTATTAATTCTGTTAAATTTATTCCAAAATATCAAAAAACTAAGCAGCGATTGAATTCATTTTCGAAAATACAATTTGCCAGAATCATTGCTGATTTTCGTGAAGTTTTCGCGAAGAATGAAAGAAAAAAGTGAAACGTTACCTCTTCTACGTGGAGTCCCGTAATGAGCGCAATGAAAGACTATATATTTATATTTAAAGCGCTCAATCACTTGCCCTTCAACATCTCGAAGAACCTCAGAACTAGCCACTCTATATGGATAACTTCCTACGACCTTATATGCTTCAAATGCTTCTTGGAATTCGTCAAAACTGAAAGAAAGGAAAAAATCAAAACAACTATTAATTTTAATAATTGCCGCTCTTTCCTAGTATTGCAGCAATCTCCTTTCTAGAATTATGTGTTTTATTAAAAGGATACACAATACCACTGAAATTCAGCTCCGTCGTAAATATGTGAAGCCTTAAATCGAAGTTCTTTTTGTTCCGCTAGGGTGAATGTCGAGAATGTTCTATTACCGTATAATTGATTGAGATCTATTAATTTCGATTCCGTGCGTTTTCCTTTAGTGCTTGATGAAGCTGAAATTATAATTTCATAATTTCAAATCAAATTGAAAAAAAATAAGAATGAAAAGTTGAAAATCTCAAAAAACGGACTCCTTCCAGTAACACAGAAAGTTTATCAAGTTTTCACCGTCTTTGGAACATTTGATCTTCTCATCATTTCGGTTATGCGAATTTTTCACAATTTTTCACAAACTGTTCATCTAACACTGAATTATCAGAGTGCTTGTCCAGTACTTTACCTTGATCATCTCTGCTACTTAAATCATCAGGCCATTCGTCCATTTTATCAGCGAATTATTGTGCGATATTTTGCGCTTTACTTCCACTTTGCTCGTTGTTATGTTCTAAGAGTACTTTCTCTTTTAAAGACTGTGCCACTTTCCGAAAATATTTATATTCTTTTGAAAAGCGTTTCTAAAAAGTATCGACTGCTTACTTATTATATGCCTAATAAATTTAGGCTTTCGCTTATTTCGACTTGATTTGTTTTCAATTATCATTGCATCATATTCTTCATTCAATGAAAATATGTCAATTTTTAGCGCTAAACGATTAATAATTGTTAATTACTTATTAATTACTTACTATAATTACTTATTTGTTATCAATTACTTATTAATTGTTTACTTGCTAATTACTTACTGAAATTCAAGACGAAATAATCGTAATTGAACTGAAAATTTATTTGAATTGTTTGCTTCAATTTTAGAACTTCGTCAAACGTATCACGCAAACACTCGAAGAAAGCCAAATTTCTGAAATCAAATGGAAAATGAGAAGTGAGAAAAAGGGATGCCATCAAGTTAAAAAAAGAAAGTAGTAATAAAGGCTGAGGTCAGGAAGGAGACCATAGCAGGAGATCAGCTTGCTGTAGCAGTAGGAGTGGTCAACGACTGCTTGTTGACATCTCTGATAGTGAAGTGCAAAAGATTCGTCAAAAGGAAAAGAGAGACAGAAAGATGTTGAAAGATCAAAAGGGAGAGGGAATTTGTAGGGTCAGCCTACGGCTGAATGTGTAGGGGTGGACATTGGTCAATGGCGGGTTGAACATAGAGCCTCCATTCACAATTGATCCTTGATAGCGATGGTCGTATTTTTTGCACAAAGCGAGGGAAGAGAGAGAAGGCGGGTTAAGAGGGACTGTGCACACATTCAATTTCCAATTTCCAATAAACTAAAATAGTTTGAAGTGTTCAATTTTTACTTGAAAAATTTGCAAAATTCGAAAAGAAAAGTCGCTAAAAAGTCGATCAGCTAATAGTGAACTGATAGAACAATCAACTGAACGACTGAATAAGAAAAGATTAAAAAGATTGAATTTGGTAGTTTTTCTGCAGATTGCGTTATAGTAGGTTGCAAACACATGCAATTTACCTCGTTTGTAATTTCAATGGAATCACTTGTATATTAACAAGTCATACGCTTATGTCAATTCTTGATTATTTCTTACCCAAATATGGTTTGTTATTGCTTATCGACCCAATTAACGGTACCATAACGCGAAGTTTCCATGATCCTAGTGGTTTAATTATAAGTTCAATTTCTCAGGTAGCAAATTTTTCACTACTTGGTTAATTTACTCATTAATTATAATCATTTATTGCATTCAAAATTTTTGTATTTCCCATTCCATTTCGCATAACTAATGATTTATCAATGATTTTTGTGGCAAAAAAAACATGATATAAAATGCAATTTATTTTTATCACAGGCAATAGAACTTGACGATGGTACTGTCTTGCTTGGTGCTGATAATAACATGTTCTTGGCCAGATTCAAACCATCAACTTCATTGTGACATGCTTTTTCTTGAAAAGAAAACGAAATCCACTCTTATTTAAAGTCATTGAATTATTTGAAACATTTGTTTC
Organism: Mansonella perstans; assembly: GCA_037074765.1. Lineage (NCBI taxonomy): Eukaryota > Metazoa > Nematoda > Chromadorea > Rhabditida > Onchocercidae > Mansonella > Mansonella perstans. The sequence goes on from JBAMDO010000207.1 coordinate 16,085, forward strand.
TCTGTTTCGTGTTTTGGTATATCATGCTACTGAAATTTTCAATTACAACTCTATAAATTGTTTGGATTTAGAATTCAAAATAAATAGATTGATAAAAATACTAATATCAAAAATAATACTAATAATAAAATAATAATAATAATAATAATAATAATAATAATAATAACAATAATAACAATGACAATAGTGATAATAACAACAGTAATGACAAGTGTTGATAATAGTGATACAATCAAAAAACTGACAAGGAAATTTATAAAATTATTACAAGAAAGAAGGATTGAAAAGAAAAATCATAATTTATTATCATGTTTTTCATTTGTCGCATCATCAATATCAATTTTATCTTGTTTATTTGATCGTACTTTTAAGCGATATTTGTTTGATGTTGATGTAACGAATGGACATCGTAATTTCTCAGCCACTGTTTAACAATCGGCGCCGCTATTGTTAAATTGGTTACAGTAATTTGAAGCCGAAGAAACCTCAATCAAATGACAAGCAGCAAAAAATTCATAACCATTCTGAAAAAAATTAAAAAATACAAAAGAAAACAATGGATTGGGAAAAAAATTTATGATGCGCAAAAAAGGTTATTAAAATCAGCATTTTAATTTTAATTGGTTTATAAATACTGTAGACGCTACTCTATTCAAAATTTTTTCTTCAAAAAAGATTAAAAGTTTAAACAATTAAAAACAGATCGTAAATTATTTTAATGAGTAAATTATCATTCATATATACTTTCTATACTTATAAAAGCGGCTGATAAATGTAGAATATCGGAATTAAGCATTACACTGCATTTTCCGCTGTGAAAATGTTCGGTCAAACCTTGGATTTTTATCGAACCAAGTTTTAAATGATTTGGCATAAATCAAATAACTAGTTATTACCCTACATTTTCTCCGGTAATGAGGATCCTCCAAAGTAGGATAAATTTCAACTTTGATCGGAAAATTATTTGGGTCAGCTATGGTTTTTCTTTTTCGGAGAAAAATATATAATCTTAAGCAAAGATTAGCTTACAGAATCTTCCTATCCTTTTGAATTATAATTTATTGAGAATGAATGCGAAAAGTGAGGGCATAATTAAAGAAAAAGTTTTGCGGACTTAGTTCTCACAGTTTTCATTTTTTAAGTAATTTGCTGCACTTCTGACTGCATACATTCTTGCAGGAACATCATCTTCACATAAATAATAACGGATTTAACTAGAAATTCTGGCTTCCAATTAGCTGTTGCATATCGTATCACTTTGTATTGTATTGCTAATTTACATTGATACTGCTTGTTGAAATAATAAATTCTTGTTTTTGTTTTTGAGGCAGACGTGAATGAGATGGATTTATAACATTGAAAAATATGTTAACATTGGTCATTCAGGTGTAAAAGGTGTATTTTAATTTGGCTATTTCTCGGTTTTGTTGCTACGTTTTTCGAAATGATTTCGACATTCTTAAAGTCTTCAAATTATTTTTTGTGATGAACATTTGAGCAATTTTCGACGGATAATAACTTTCAACAAACTCTAAGCCTATTTCATTTTTCATACATTTTTATCTAGCATGAGAATTTCTATCATACTGAAAACAAAATTGCTTGAATGATTAATTTTAAAAATTGAAATTAGTTCTAATCGACGAGAAGTTACATCTTTTGTTCATCACTCTGGATTTTATTGTTGAAAAGTTTTCCTTTATTCACCACAATTATTGCCTTGTGTAAAAGAAGATTATCAATGAAATGTGAAGAGGCAAAATTCGTAAATAAAACTAAACTCAGGAATACGTCAAATTAATTAAATCTAACAGTTCAAATTTGTCTGATTGATTAAAGATGGAATAATCAGCCATGAAATCGAGTAGTCCAGCAAAGAGTGGCATTATTCAATGATTACGATATAAATATATATCTCGGCATAGTATATTACTGCATTTTTATAGCCTTATTTTTTTAGAGATTATTTTAAATTTGCAAGTAATAACATATCAAAAAACATACTAAGAATTTGTAAACTAATTTTATTTTATTGCTAAAAATCAATTAGTATTAATTAATAGAAAAATTTTGCTCGTTAATTTCAATAAGTCTGAATCAATAAAACTTGAAGGAAACGGTTAAAAAATCTTCCAGGGATTAATACATTGCGTAATTAATTGCTATATTTATTTGACTTACGGGATAAATGTGCTAATTTTTTTTTTTAAACTATTCATCGAAATATACAGAAAGCTTTAAAAACAGTTCAAATTTAAAGCCAACCCCTTTAATAAAAAAGTAGTACAAACATCTATTTAAAACGAATGATCAACAGCAATAAGACAAATTGTGCTTAGGTCAAAAGTTATATATTATTTTCTATCATACACTGTTCATATTTGAATTCTGTTGAAGAGAGCGATAAAGTAATAAGTGGAATGAGGAAATGTGTGAATGATGTTAAAAAGACAGAAGATTAAAATAATTGGCAAACACAGACCTTATTTAAGAGGTAATTATTGAACTGACCCTTTTATCTTTTTGCTAACTTTCTTTCTAATTTCTTAAAAAAATATTTTGATGTACTTCTTACTTCTTCGCTTCTTTGCTCCTCTGCTTTTCTCACTATTACAAAAAAGACTATCATTGTCAAATATATCAACAAGCAATCGTTGACCACTCCTATTACTAAATCCAACTGACCTCATTCCTGGCCTCAATCTCTATCCTTCATTATTACTCACTATTTTTTACGTGTTGCCATTTCTTTTCCTCACTTCTCATTTTCCATTTGATTTCAAAAATTTGGCTTTCTTCGAGTGTTTGCGTGCTACGTTTGACGAAATTCTAAAATTAAAGCAAATAATTCAAATAAATTTTCAGTTCAATTACGAAAATGCAGAAGATCCTCGTGATCCTTTCACTAATTGAATTCCTAAACTTTTTAATTCTTTCATTTCTTGCTTACTTCACTTCATCGACAAATTTCATCTGATGATAATTAAGAGTTACTTGATCGATTTTCCGAATGTAAAGAATCCTGAAGCTATCCTTTCTACTTTGACAACAAAATAGTAGTATGTAGTAGTATGTAGTATGTAGTATGTTTCGCACTCTCTTTGGCTCATCTACAAAGATAATCGTTGCTGTGAGGAATATTGATTATGGAATGAGGATCTCTACTTTAGGGTCACTGATCAGTTTGCGTCACTAATTATTGTGCATTTCTGACCACTACCAATGTGGTATGTAAAATACTTCTATTTCCTCTAAATGCATACTGTAATTCTCCATTTTTTTACATACTGTAATTCTCCATCTTTCACACTAATATTTTAGATTTGCTCCCAAAATTTTGTCTTTCCCAAATTCCAAATGCTTTTATTCAAACTGATTGCAATCCGATGAAATAGGATATTTCGGAGCGTAAAGAATAAGTAAATAAGAGAGTTCATTATGAAAAAAGAAAAAACAACTCAAGTCTAGTCGTTCTCCTCAGCATATGCTGTAGATATCAACAAATGAAAGGGTTATATTGCTGTGCTACTTCAAACGAAACAACATGATATGAACACATCGGGAACGGAAAATAAATGTCAGAAGTAACAAAATGCTCCAGAAGTGGCGGAACAATTCTGCTTCCGTTATGTTATCTGCAGAAAATACTCTTCTTGCGATTATTTAACCCGAGAAATCTTTGACTATTTAATCTATTGCTAAATCTTTAGCTATTTAAGTTAAATGTCATACTCATAAATTTTGATAGGACAAGCATAATTTTAAAGTATTAATGATAGCGTCATTTTTGAGAAGTTTTTCGGAACAAAACCAGAAGAATCATAAATTGTTACAAGTGATTCCATTAAAATTACAAACGAGGTAAATTGCATGTGTTTGCAACTACTATAACGCAATCTGCAGAAAAACTACCAAATTCAATCTTTTTAATCTTTTCTTATTCAGTCGTTCAGTTGATTGTTCTATCAGTTCACTATTAGCTGATCGACTTTTTAGCGACTTTTCTTTTCGAATTTTGCAAATTTTTCAAGTAAAAATTGAAACTTCAAACTATTTTAGTTTATTGGAAATTGGAAATTGAATGTGTGCACAGTCCCTCTTAACCCGCCTTCCCTCGCTTCCCTCGCTTTGTGCAAAAAATACGACCATCGCTACCAAGGATCAATTATGAATGGAGGCTCTATGTTCAACCCGCCATTGACCAATGTCCACCCCTACACATTCAGCCGTAGGCTGACCCTACAAATTCCCTCTTCTTTTTGATCTTTCAACATCTCTCTTTCTGTCTCTCTTTTCCTTTTGACGAATCTTTTGCACTTTTTTGCACTTTCAATTTTTTCGCTAAAACTTTACTTTTTTGAATTTTGGTCTTTTTCCTGACCTCAACTTCTAGCCTTTCATTACTACTTTCTTTTTTTTACTTGATGGCATCCCTTTTACTCACTCTTCATTTTCAGTTTGATTTTGGCTTTATTCGAGTGTTTGCGTGTTTGCGTGAAATTCTAAAATTAAAGTAAATAATTCAAATAAATTTTCAGTTCAATTGGGATTATTTCGTCTTGAATTCAGTTACGATTATTTCTGAAGTAAATAATTAGATAACAAGTAAGTAATTATAGTAAGTAATTAATAAGTAATTAACAATTATTTATCGTTTAACACTAAAAATTGACATACTTTCAGTGAATGAAGAATATGATATAATGATAATTGAAAACAAATCAAGTCGAAATAAGCGAAAGCCTAAATTTATTAGGCATATAATAAGTAAGCAATCGATACTTTTTAGAAACGTTTTTCAAAAGAACATGAATATTTTCGGAAAGAGGCACAGTCTTTAAAAGAGCAAATACTTTTAGAACATAACAACGACCAAAGTGGGCAATTATCCGCTGATGAAATGGATGAGGAAAAATCGCATAACCGAAATGATGAGGAGATCAAATGTGCGGATAATGGTGAGAGCTTGATAACTTTCTGTGTTACTGGAAGGAATTCGTTTTTGGAGATTTTCAACTTTTCATTCTTATTTTTTTCAATTTGATTTGAAATTATGAAATTATAATTTCAGCTTCATCAAGCACTAAAGGAAAACGCACGGAATCAAAATTAATAAATCTCAATCAATTATACGGTAATAGAACATTCTCGACATTCACCCCAACGGAACAAGAAGAACTTCGACTTAAGGCTTCACATATTCACGACGGAGCTGAATTTCAACGGTACTGTGTATCCTTTTAATAAAACATATAATTCTAGAAAGGAGATTGCTGCAATACCAGGAAAGAGCGGCAATTATTAAAATTAATAGTTGTTTTGATTTTTTCCTTTCTTTCAGTTTTGACGAATTCCAAGAAGCATTGAAGCATATAAGGTCGTAGGAAGTTATCCATATAGAGTGGCTAGTTCTGAGGTTCTTCGAGATGGTGAAGGGCAAGTGATTGAGCGCTTTAAATATAAATATATAGTCTTTCATTGCGCTCATTACGGGACTCCACGTAGAAGAGGTAACGTTTCACTTTTTTCTTTCATTCTTCGCGAAAATTTCACGAAAATCAGCAATGATTCTGGCAAATTATATTTGCGAAAATGAATTCAATCGCTGTTTAGTTTTTTGATATTTTGGAATAAATTTAACAGAATTAATAAGGCATAATGTAAAATTATTTAATATACCATATACCAGCACTTTCTATCAGAGAATTAAATTAAAGTGAATATATTCAATTTTGTTGTTGAACTATATAAATAAAGCAAATACTAAATCTGATAAACAATTAGGTGCTCTCAAGACTTGTCTTAGAGAACGAAATATCACATTCATTTTTTAGGTTGCGGCCAACGACCAAACCAGAAGTATCTTTCGTTAGGTTGTACGGCCAAATTTCGTTTGCATACAGATACAACTAAAGGCTGTCTTCGAATTTCATCATTCCACGGGGAGCATACCAATCACGAAAACACTGAGGAGGGCTACTTACGTGTTGTAAATAAAAGGAGGCGAAATCTATTTGGTAAGTTCATATGTCCACAAATCTTTTATATTGAAATTATTTCATTATTAATTATATAAATTACAGGTGGTCCTGCACCAAAAATTGTGAAAGATGAAAGGACGCAAGAAAAAGGCAAGTTCGAAATAACAGAACAGAATGAACAAATAAAACAAATGTCACTGCAGAACTTATCTCCGATGGATTCCATTATGAAGCAAATGTTCACAGCTCAATTATTAGATCGATTGCAACGCATAGAATATTTGATCATAAATGGTTCGTTTTACCGTCCCATAAACGCGCCTTTCTTGTTTGATATTGTTTGAGATGTATTTGCTCTCTTTAAACTAACTGAAAGTATTAGTTTATATGAACATGAAATTTTATCATTCTGAAGCATCGACGATTGCACCATATATCATAAAGAAATTCCGTCAATAGACTTCTATTATTTTGACTATCTGACTGCTTTAATTACAATCCAATTTAGCTTATATCATCAAATGTGGACGTTATCTGCCACAAGAAGTATACATTCCATTCATTTATGGAGTATATGGCGCTGATTATCATCTATCAGAATGGTCGAATATGCAACTAAGAGATGTTACAGTAGTTCTTCTGCAACCACCAGAGATGCTGCTTCAAGACAAATTACCCACCGATATTTCAATAAATGAAGTAAACCAGATTCGACCACCACGTATTCAACGAGCAATTACGGCTATTAGAGAGGAAAAGCTAAAGGTAAGAATAATAAATGATATTTAGCCTAATATCTGAATGCATGATCGTTTCTGTGTCCGAGAATAGATTTGAGAATTGTTGCTGTGTTTCTGTTTTCTTTCATCGTTCTATCCATCATACATTTGCATATTATTTTAGCAATTCTTTGCAGAGATGCGACAAGATTTTCGCGCAATTTGCCCAGCGTATTTTTAATGCCATCTCTCGACCCGACTTTTAGTGGCTGTTGGTGAATTCAAAAAGTTTGCCGATGATGTAAGAAATATGAGCGCCCGCAATATTAAATCATTTGAATGCTGAAATATAATGAACGTTGGATCAGTGATATAATCTTTCTATTGATATTACTGGAACAATTGGCTCCATAGATTGAATTTGATATTGGAGACGTTTTTATCAATCCTAATCTAAGGAGGTTACCCCGGTGCGCTGCAGCTGCTCAGCATTCACGACAACGTCGTACCAAAATACCTGAGAGACCCCAAACTTCAATTAGTTTATGGTCCATTATGCGCAATTGTATTGGCAAGGAATTGAGCAAAATTCCGATGCCCGCATGTTAATTTTTAAATTAAGAGGTTGCTTGGAGGGAAACAAAAATTTAACAATAAGCTATAGGAAAAATTTATGCCATTCTCCAGGAGATTATAAGATTGGAGAGAAAAGCATCAGCTGATAAATGAATAAGCAATAAAAATCATAAGCAATAAAAATCAAGAGCAAATGTGCTTTGTGGCCAACGACAGGTTCCCGTACGACAAAACCTTTCAATCCGTTACTTGGTGAAACATTTGAATGTGACCGATTTGATGATCTTGGTTGGCGCTCTTTTGCCGAGCAGGTGAGTATAGGCTGGTTTTTGGATTTTGCCTATTTTAATCAAAATGGAACCATACTTTATGTGACGAGATATTTTTCATAACCTCAGATGATATTTGAAAGGAAGCTTCGTCTTACTTAGGTTATTACCACAGTACATAACATCATCGTAGGAAAACTATGAATAGATAATCACACGCTTTGAGACAGATACATCGAATCGTATTTGGACGATATATCCGCCAAATTACCCACCGATATTTTAATAAATGAAATAAACCAGATTCGACCACCACGCATTCAACGTGCTATCATGGCCATTAGAGAGGAAAAGCTAAAGATAAGAATAATGAATGATATTTAACCTAATATCTGAATGCCTTATCGTTTCCATATCCGAGAATTGATTTGAGAATTGTTGCTGTGTTTCCGTTCTCTTTCATCGTTCATTTACATATTATTTTAGCAATTTTTTGCAGAGATGCGACAAGATTTTCGCACAATTTGTCCAGCATATTTTTAATGCCATCTCGACCCGACTTCTTAGTGGCTGTTGGTGAATTCAAAAAGTTTGCCGATGATGTAAGAAATGTGAGCATCCGCAATATCTGGCTTCTAACTGGCTTACATATTGTATCACTTTGTATTGTATTACTAATTTGCATTGATACTGCTTGAAACACAAGGAGATAATTATCGGACTAACTAATTATGGCGCTCAGTTTGAAATGCTTGTTGAAATAATAAATTCTTGTTTTTGTTTTTGAAGCAGACGTGAATGAGATAGATTTATAACATTGAAAAATATGTTAACTTTGGTCATTCAGGTGTAAAAGATATATTTTAATTTGGCTATTTCTCAGTTTTGTTGCCATTATGAGTACAATATGTGAGTACAATTATGTGAGTACAGTATGTAAGTACAATATTATATGAGTATAACATTACTGGAATAAACCTCTTTCGACAAATGAATTAAAGTATCGCTTTTTCAACGTTAAACTTTTAAAAATATTTTAGCTTAGCTAATTTTACTTCTGTTTCATCAATATCTTTGTGAAAGAGAGTTGAAAACTGACTGATTTTATTTCCAAAATTGCGAATTATCAATAAATTTTTAAAAGCTTTTTAAGAGGAATGAATAAAAAATGGTTTTTTTTTTTCGAAATTAAAAATTTGCTATTTTTTTTCTTTTGCAGTGCGATCAATTGACGACACTGTGGAAAAAACTCACCGATTTCCGTCCTAGTCATGTTAGGAATCTAGTCTAGAAACATTAACAAAATAGAAAATTCTTTTGCACTAACGATTCACTGTACCATTTCATCGTCAGGCGTTTGCTTTCAATACTTTCCCTAAATATCTTGCTATTGCTAATTACAATTGAAAGCTATGAAAATGGCTATAAAAGTGGTCGGTGTTATCAAAAACAGTAAGTTAAATAAATTCACGCCATTTTAAAAAAAATCGTGCATTGGAATGAATTTCGAACATGAGACGCGTTTTTTCTACAACGAAATTTGTGGATTGTTAACATACTGGGAAGATCATACAAACTTAGAAAAGAGATTAGCACTGTTCCTAGACGAGAAAATTAAAAATTTACTATTTTATGATTTGAAAAGCCAGGTGCAGTTAGCTTATCTTGTGAATATTTTCGCGCATTTAAATTAAATAATGGAGATTGCAAGGTTATGGAAACAAAAATTGAGAAAGCATGAGAAATGTTTTTATTTATGAAAGATAAACTTTCCGTTCATTCGTAATAAGTTACGAAACTTTATCCTACGTTCGAGACGTTAAAAACAATGGCCAATGATCAAAAATATTCCGTGATCAGCGCGAATCTGTAAGAGGATACCAGAAGACATTTACAAATCTAGTCGGTGAGTTCCATTGTTAATTCTAGAAATATCACTATGCTAAATAGAAATTTGTCTAAAAGCTGATTCACAATTCTTCTGGTGTTATTGCTGATAAAATTGCAAAGAAATCCAAGTCTAACAACAATGATCAATCAATGTAACAAACGATTTTTTAGGATAATGAATTTTAGCCTAAACTGGCATGCATATCATTTAGAAAATTCATTTCAAAATTATCTTTTGTTTTTTGTTAGCAGAACTGATAAAAAGGATCAAATTCAAGTTAAGCTGATGAATTACTAACGAATCAATTATAAGAAGAAACATCAACCTCATGAACAGCCTTTAATTGCCCTGTGCAGCGAATTAGCAACACCATGTTATAATGTAATAAAAGTCCTATAAAACTTAATACTAAAAAACATTTATACATTATAAAAATCTTCTTCATTACAATTTTTACAATGAACACAGTTGTTATGAAGAGAAAGCTTCTCGGAATTTTATCACAGTTTCAGTCGTTTCACACACAAAAAAAAAAGGAAAAAAAAAAACAAAAAACGCTGCAAGAGTACTATAATAACTTATTTAAATATGAAAGGAATAAGAAAAAAAACAAGCTGAAATGAAAAATAAACACATATTTAAAAGAAAATATTCGGACATTTGGACCAGTCCCCAATTTGCTTCTTCTCCCAATATTCACCCGTGAATACATGTATCAAAGCACTCGTTTCTTCGTGTTGATCTTTTTTAAACCACAACGGCTTATATTCTTCAAATGATTCGCCTGAAGTGGACTTCGTTTATTGCAATATGCTCCCGCAATGAATTTTTTAAATTCATGATAAAAAGAACACCGTTTTTGTCATTCATTCATAAATTCTAAAAAAGATTGGAATCGCAGAGTCAGTCTTGATGCAAAGTAGATCATTCTAAGAATCACATTTAACACATCCAAGGAATTTCCCCAAAATATTTCAAATCATTCATCAAAATTCAGAAATGAAACTATTACAGATGAAAAAGGCAACGGAAAAGAGAAAATCATTTAAAAAATCCTTCATCTATGCAAGCAGATATATACGAAGGTATCATACTTGAAATAATTTGTAATATTATAGTAATAGGTAGTACCTGTTTGTAACGTTCTTCGCGCTAAAACTTCTCTCTCTCGACGAACGGCACGCTGTTTTTCCTCAATTTTTACTTTCATTTCATTCGCTTCATTCCACTTTCCATCTTCCATTAGTCGTTGATCAGGTCGAAATCGTGAATCTGTTGGTGCTACACCTTCTTCTGGTTCATTTAACTCAATCGCCAGCTTTGTGAAGTAATACATTTTCCCACTATCTTCTCTAAAATCACATTTAGTTTACATAGGAAAAGCAAGAAACACGAGAAAAGAAATTCGAAATTACGGAAATTCGAAAACTAATTGCAATGTAATAGTCCGAAAACCAATTTTTACATAAACATCGCAAGATTTTCATTGGACCTAAGTGGATCAAGTCAATTTACCGTCCGACTTGCGATTTTTGAGAGATTTACAACAGATACACTTTGAAATCAATGGTGACAATGAAATCGAACATAAAAATAGAAATAAAAATAGATTTTCTATAAATGACATACATTGGCGGATTGATCGTCCAAATACGATTCGATGTATCTGTCTCAAAGCGTGCGTTTTCTCCAGTGTTAATTTCATTTTTGACCTTAAGGATATCCAAATGGCTATCCCACGTACCTTGGATTAGCCAGTGGACTTCCCCAACTGGATTTTTCACGAAACCAGCTATCTTCAACAATAGTTCAGTAAACTTAACAATAAAAATTCTTGAAACTGACAGCAGCAAAAATGATTTTAGTACTAAAATCAATCTTTCTCTAATTGCGATATTGCAACCAACAGTACTAGTCGTAAACAGGAAACTCAATGATCCATATCCCCTTTCTTAAACTTAATTAAAATAACTGCACTGAGGAATTTTCCAAAATCAATTTAATACAGCTCATTGCATTAAAAAGATAATTTAAAGGCTTTCTACTCAAGCAATCCTTCTCTTTGCAAAATTTGAATTGTAAGAACACAAGCTTCCGAAAAAAACTTAACCTTCCGCGGAGGTTCACGTGAGAAATAGCTATAGGGATGGAATTTCAAAATACATTTATCACTCGTTTTGTGATTTTCAATCAACATTTCACCGTGATTATCTATCCATAGTTTTCCTACGATGATGTTATGTACTGTGGTAGTAACTTTCTTATATGAATATTCATTTCCGCTATTCAAAAACTGAAATAAAAAGGTGTTCATTATCAACGATTCTTTAGCACACAAACTGATCAAATATCAATCATCAATCATTGCTCTGAGATGAATGATTTTAAATTACTACTATCAATAATAATCGATCAAGAAACATAATGAAAATCCCTTATTAACGAAAAGGAATCTTTTTTAAAACTCGTACTTCATATTTGAAATTGATACCAATTAACCTTAATATATGTATAACCTGCAGGTGTTACCGACAAATATTTTCCGCGGAAACGTGATGTCATCGAGAAATCTTGATGCAGTGTCCATTTATGACCATCAGCATGATGTGCTGTTATTGGTGGATGATGACTTACCTGAAAATTTCATCAAAACTGCCTGCTTATTGTATCATATTTGACAGCAAGGCGAAGCTTCTTTTCAAATATCATCCGAGGTTATGAAAAATATCTCGTCACATAAAGTATGGCTCCATTTTGATTCAAGTAGGCAAAATCCAAAAACCAGCCTATACTCACCTGCTCGGCGAAAGAGCGCCAACCAAGATCATCAAATCGGTCACATTCAAATGTTTCACCAAGTAACGGATTGAAAGGTTTTGTCGTACGGGAACCTGTCGTTGAGTATGCACTGACTGCAAATGCTGCCACAAAGCACATTTGCTCTAGTGAATCTGTCTTTTCTGCTCCTTCATCTAACAAGTAAGAATATTCGAGATCTTCAGAAATCCTTTGTAAAACAGAAAGTGGTTCGTTAAAATTCACCTGTAATAATAAGAGAGAAATCATGGATCCATTTTACCACTTCAAAAAATTATTTAGGATTATAGACTTCTAGGTAGTATTCAAGAAAGTTTGAATTAAATGACTTGCAATGATTTTTATTGCTTATTCATTTATCATACAGCTGATGCTTTTCCCTCCAATCTTATAATCTCCTGGAGAATGGCATAAATTTTTCCTATAGCTTATTGTTAAATTTTTGTTTCCCTCCAAGCAACTCTCAATTTAAAAATTAACATACGGGCATCGGAATTTTGCTCAATTCCTTGCCAATACAATTGCGCATAATGGACCATAAACTAATTGAAGTTTGGGGTCTCTCAGGTATTTTGGTACGACGCTGTCGTGAATGCTGAGCAGCTGCAGCGCACCGGGGTAACCTCGTTTCCGACTGCAAAAAGCATCGTACTGAGAGATATAAGATGGATTTCATCTTTGACTTTTTACAAATAAAATTTGAAAACCATACCTGAACTGCTTTTGGACAAATAATTTCCGCATTAAATAATTTCGAATCTATCACTTCGCCGATAGATTCAGTCTGAGAAGAACTGGATTTTCTGAAGAATGAGACAATGGTGAAATAAAAAAAGGATAAGAGATAAACGGAACTGAGAAGTTAGCAACAAGTTGTTATTTCAAACAACAATTCCCGATGAGCGTACTTCTCTGCCATCTACAAACTTCAAAACGTCAAATATCCTACCTGCCATCATGCATATCTGAAACATAATCATGCGCATCATGAAATTCTTCTTCTGTATCCAAAAATGCTGCAAGAAATCATAATAAATAACACGGATAAAATTTTAATAAATTATCAGAATAAAACCTAAGCATATAGGAGGTACAACCAGCAATTGATATTTCGTATGTAAAGCTGATCACTACTCCCTGCCTATCTCTGCAGTTGCAAACATTCCATATCTATTATAGCAAATGAAAGAAGGGAAGAACTAAATTTCAATTTCAATTTTCCTACTAAAAACAAGTATCTTCTTAGACAAAAGAAAAGACATTGATCTTAACAAAAATTTTTGAAATTTTATAAGATTTACGTGGCTCCAAAGAAGCATTGCCTTTGTGTGTCGAACGATATGCTACAAGTTCGAGTTTACTATGTTGCTGCGCAAGCTCTTCCAATTGATCCTGCAATCTTAGGCGTTGTTCATGTTCGTTTGCTGCATAGCGTCCCACTTTTTTTGATTCCTGGAATATTTAACCAAAGTGGCTTAATTTAGAAATAATCCAAAGCATTAAAAATCATTTTTCCGATAAATGCAAAATGAAACAGTCAATTTACAAAATTATTTAGGATACAATAACCGCGAATACAAACCAACACAATTCTACAATCTGTAATATAGTAGCGAAAAACACTTGAAAAAGATTTTGCGTAACCGTAAAAAATTGATCTAATTTCTCACCACTTCAAACTCATCACTTTCCTCTCTCAAGCTTCCGTTTCCTAATTCATCTATTCAAAAATTTCTAACTACTGGCATAAAATCTTCAAAATCAAACTTTTTTGTTTTAAAAAAAGAAGACAGCGCCAGCACTTACTTCTCTGTCAAAAGTGATAACGAATATCTGTATAACAAATACATAATGAAAGTTCCGACAAAATGTTCTTTTAAAAAAGATTTCTTACTTCGACAGTAAAAGTAACAAATTCGTCACAAGCTTTCATCATCGCAGCAGTTGCAATCTTGAACAAGTTAATGCGATCGGCCACCGCTTTAATTTGTTCTGTCTTTTCGAGATCATTTATTACTTTCAAAAGTTCTGATCCTCGCTTCGCTAAAATTTTGAGTAGATTCACTGTGAAATGATTTTTGAAATGAATTTGATAGTGAGCCTTTTTTGATATACTGTCCACAAAAAATTGTGAATAAAATGAGCGGATCAGAATCCATTTTGAAAATTAGCAAACAGAGGGACCGCAGAGCCAAAATTTTTCTTGGACAAACCTGACAAAAACGGATTTTCAAAGAAGAAATGAAACACAAAAAAGGTAATCTCCCCAGAAAATTATTAAAATCTAATTTAAGGAACAGCTTCCAAAATTTCTTCTAATGACCTTAATAATAAATGAAAAAAAAGGATGGAAAATTAACAAATAAGAGAGCTGCATGTCCTTAAATCAAATATCTTTGCAGCAATTGCTTGATTCATTGTTTCGATTGCAGCAGCGCTATTGTTACCAGATATGCACATCTTGATATCATCATCTTCATCTAAAAAAAGATTAAAAAAAATACTGCAGAACCAGAATTCGCATTGATTATGTGCAATTACCAGTAAAAAAATGCCCTGCAGTAATGTTTTAACTATACCCTTTACAATTAACAGGAAATAAGACCTATAAAAAATAAAATAACAAAGACCGCAGTGATACTGATAATGACGATGACGCTAGTGTTGAACCGATAACTAATCTAGATTTATTTGAACGATATATCCACTAGCGTTTCTAAAGATGCCTTTCAAGTAACACTATTCTCAATAAACGACAAAAAGACTACGAATTTTTCCGGCAGCAGTAAAATTAAGAAACTTTTTAATTTTCAAAAAGATAGAAAGTGAAAAGCAAATAAAAGTATTGAATGAAAATTTGTCAGTGGAATTTATTGTCACAAAAATTGTTTTTTTGGTATGATTGTCTAAACGGTAATGTTATTTTTTTCTTAATATGAAGTTGGAAAACATAAAAAAGAAATTTATAAAATAATAGAAAAAGCATGAAAGAAGGAACAAAGTTTAAAATCGTGGACAAAAAAACACATTCACCAAATAAAAACCACGAGACTTTTTTCAAGAAACCTGATTCAGCAGCACGAACAGCGCGATGGCGAGCGTATTCTAGCGCACGAAACCATTTGTCGCAATCCAGTTCATTTTGTGCTTTTAAATGAAATGTTTGAGAAGGTGCAGAAATTATCAAACTGTGCGTTGCTCTATCTGCATGGATACGAGCTTCTTGTAAATTGATACTACCGCGACATGACTGACCTACTTCAGATGAATTCCTGAAAAAGTTCTAATCAACATGCTTAAATTTTCAAGAAAGTCGTCCTTAAAATTTTAATTAAATTATGAGCTGATTCCCTTATAAATATAGACTTCAATCAAAACTTCGAATGCCAATTTTGAAACATCTGAAAATTAGAAATCCAGTTTTACTGTTCATATACAGCCGAATCACAAACCATTTATCTAAAAAAGAAAAGGGAAATGATCAGTATCTGACTAAATGATCATCCGCTCCATTATCATCAATGCTAAAATATTAATATTTGCATAATAACTAACGAAACGACTTTTCTAAACAATTCTTCAGCTATCGCAACAAGACATTTCTTAGGATTATGAGTTGGCATTGATGCCGAACACACATTTTTTGCAGTTGTATATGCAAAATAAATAAATATGTATGCATATTTATTTATTTGTTTATTTACAAATATACATATGATTATTTATATTTTATATTTGTTTCTTCTTTTTTTTGACAATGCTATTCAAAAATACAAATACAAAATACTTCAACTGAATACTTTTAAAATTTTTTGAAAATATATCCGAAAACTTGATGGAAACTTTACAAAAATACCTGGATGATGATTTACAATTAAAACACAGGAAAGACATTCTTCCAGTGCATAAATTAATATCAGGAATTGAGTAAAAATTCTGGATTGAAAACGATATCGACGCTAGCAGTTGATGTAAGACAGAAAGGTAAATTTCTTCACTGAAATCCAAGAGCAAATGGCTGTGAAAGTCATCTATTCATCTCATTATCCTATTTCAATCATTACGGAAATGAACAGAAAGACTAAAAATAAAATTAAAAAAAGAGAAAAGAAAAAAGAGAAAACAATGTTTATCCCTTCTGTTTGTCTGTGCCTTTGTTATTAATTTATGTCTGTCGTTCACACTAGAAAAATTCAAGTGAGGTATAGCACATTACAGAAAATCGTTAATCCTACCAATATGATGCTTATTTCATATTAAACAAAATTTAAATAACAGCTTAAATGATGTGTTTGCAACGCTGTGGATCAAGAAATTATTCATTACTTTTATTACCCTAACAGCCTCAGGATAGTGCATCAGTGACAATTAATCATTGCTAAAACTGAATTTTCTTCTGAAAAGTAAAAGGCACCTTTTTATTTGCTGTTCCTTAGAATGCCATCATTTTTATTTCGTTCTGAGAATGCACAGGACGTGAAATGAATTGATTTTAATAACTGCTACGAAAAACTATAATGTTTCATATTTGACAGAACTACTTCCAGCACAAATTCTTGAAAATGTAATTTACAATCTGTCAATCTTAGTCATTCTTGTCAGCGTTGGTAACCTTCATGAGCATGGCTGTCATAACTAGAACACAACAAAAATCCTTTTCGAAAAATTTACTTAATATTTCATTCCAAAAAAATTGCTAGTTCAAAGCTATGAAATTAGCTTGTGTATCCTGGAACCTAAAAACTAAGTAGAAAGGAATAATTCTTGAACAGTCGACCGTAGATAAGCGTAGTAACTTATTAAAAGACCAGCTCTGCAGCAATACACTTATTCTGTTCCATATAGGACTAAATCAACAATTGATTACGAACAAATAACAAACATCGATTTGAAATGAAAAAAAGAAACATCTTACTAATAAGAAATATCCATTTTTTTGAAAATCTTTTAGAGATCATTAATCACCTTAATGGCACACAATAAAATAAGTGTCCACTTTTCAGAAATTTTAAACAAAAAGTTTTGTTAAGAAAACACCTTCAATTATGATGGTTCACCAGTACCAATACAGTAAATTTCCTATATAATGAACATGATTTTAATTCTTTTCATAGTTACGATTCAATTTCTGGTGGTAGTTTCTACTTTGTGCATTAAATCCCATTTAAAAGAAGAAAACTTAAAACAGACTGAAAGTTTATTAGGCAATTTTTCGTTTATGACAACAAACTTTCTTAAAATTTTAAAAAAATAAGATAAATTCTAAAAAGATTGAGCATTTAAACATTTTTATGATATGGCAAATATCCCACTTTGACTAAGCTGGTAGTAAGGCAAAAAAAAAATGCACTTAAAGCACAGGAATAGCCACTGGCTAGCCATAACCATAGTTATATTCGAGCCAGAATAGCAATTGCAACCCACTGAGAATTCTAACTTATAGACATGGCAGTTTCTATTCAACGGCAAGAATAACAATTCCAAGGAAGAAAAGTTGTTGAAATTGACAAGACCATTTGGAACATAATATAAAATTTTCAAATTCCAAATCCTAAAATCCCTTTTTCAACTTTCGAAATATGCAGAGAAATTATTTAGATTTTTTGAACAAAAATTCAGATAAACAGCCGATCCGAAACATTTAAATTATTCGATTCAAAATTTACGTAAACAGTTCTGAAAGACATAGAAACTGAAAGACGTATATGTAATATAAAATAAAGCTGTATTTATAAAGACATTACTAATTTTTAAAACATTTGAAATTAAAAAAACCCACATTAAAAAGGAAATTAAACACCACTTTTCTTCTTTTATAATTGAATTCTTCAAAAAAATTAGAAGAGAATTATTACTGGAAAAGATGAGAACCATGCATTACACAATAATTACAAAAGAATACGACAAATTCAACATATTTCACTAAATTCTATTTTAAGAATAAAGCAGATCAAAATTTCTTTTCTTTTAAAAATTCTTTTATAAACGTGACTCTTCAAAATCCAAAAATACTATTTCCGACAAGCCAGAAAAAAGAATTTTTAGTTTTTTTAAAACCGGATCAGATGAAATAAGTAAGTAGGAGGAATTTTAAATTTCTATCAACGCAGATCATTTGTTTACAGATCACCAAAACTCAGCAACATCCTTGAACAAACAGATCAAGTCAAGAGTACAGCAACTACTGCAAAATCTTTCAAATAACAGGTATAGCCTTCTATTCAAAGAAATATTAATGATTGTAAGATAAATTCTGTACTATCAAAATTTGTACATTGAACAACACTTTTTCTTGGAGAAAATAGAAATAAACCAACCTATAATAATTTAGGTTAGCAAATGAGTCGAGCATAAACCAACGTTGCCGATATCCTTTGATATAATTTGTCCACTTCAACAACCAACCACACTTCTCTTCTAACTCTGTTGATGCTTCTAATGCACGTGAAATCCCAAATGGCATTTAGAAATGGTCTTGACCAAAATTTGAAATCAGCAAATAAGCATGACAAAACAAATTTGATGTAAAATTATTCACATACCATAGAAATTACTGAAATCATATCCTTGAAACATAAACTGACATCATATATCGACGAATGGAAATTCAAATTTTAAAGGAACTATTTTGCAAACAGCTGAAGAAATAATTGTTGAATATTTTAAGTTAAAATTATAGCATAAAATGCGCCTTATATATTAGCATGTTAATATTGTTAATAATGGTGTTAACTGCAAAAATAAACAGAGTAATTGAAGAAAAAAAGAGAAATGCAATATGAATTTAATTTTTATGATAAAAATAAAAATGCATTCGAATGAAAATACTAAATGAATATAAAAACATGAATACAGGAGAAAAATATAAAGAAGTACTATATTTTTCAAAATAATCAAAATTTAGATATTATTACCTTATTACTATTCTATACTACTACTATTAAACATTTCATCAAGCATTTAATAAAATCTAAAATTGTTAAAATTTTTGAAAAAAACTTCTAAAACCCTCAAACGATAACTGGAACCCAGTGGAAAAAGCTGCGAACAAATTCTCAGCAACTTCTCATAAAACAGAAAAACTTATCTTTTGTGCAACATTTCAACGAAATATGCTACATGAATGAAACGAACAAATCACTTTAAACTCTAATTTAAATGCAAAATGAAAATAAAAAAGAAATTTTAATTAATCGATAAAGTAATACTATCAACACTCTATTGAAATAAACAGCTGAACAAATACCAAATGTGGCACCTAAATATCTAATCCCATCGAGTTCCATTATCATTTCATTGGGTTATTTTACCGATGAAGTTACAATAATAAGATTTAAAATTTTGACAAATTACATTGGAAGTGAAAGTGTGTAATAATTCAATTTACCAGGAGTTTGCAAACCAGTCGTCATAGTTTTAAGAGTCGAAAATCAATCACTAATAGATCAGCTGAAACAACGGCACTAATTAATTGTGATAGTAATTTGTAGTAAATGGCACAAATGTGTTTGCTAATGCGACATAACGTAAAACTTTTTGTAATTTCAAAATTAAATTACCTCTGACGCCAAATTAAAATTCAAATAAAACTTAATGTATTAATAATGCTAGTAAGTAAGCATCAATAATAATACTTCTCTTTCAATCAATGAATTATCAATTTCAGCAAGACTAAAAATCCTTCTATAAATTGAAAAACATAACAATTGAGGCAAAGTGATTAATCATTAAGAACATTATATGTCGTGCCAAGTTGAAAATGATGCTTTGAAAACTGCGCAAAGTTTTGACTACAACAATTTAACAATTTACGCAAATTCCATCATTAATTAAATATATTTGACGCAATTTATTGATATATTCATAAAGAAAAAAAAGCTGTAAAAAAATTAACTGCTTGAATAAAATTTGATAAATTTAAGAAGAATCTTTGAAGTCTATAAAAGCAATCATATATTAATTATATGTGCAGTTTATTAATTCATTCGACTCGGTTTATTAATTAAATACATATTCGATAAGAAGCGTTTTATAATTCATGTAATGAAAAAAAAAAAAGAAGAAAATTTAAACGAGAAAAGCTTTAATTTATTCTGAATTTTCGTTTTCGATTTTGTTTGATTTAAAAAGGTATTTTTTATTTGCTCGAAAGCTTTCAATTACGCAAAATATGTTTGGAGATATAATTAGACTCATAAACTTATTTTCTGCACTGGTTTTCTTACTTTATTTCCGATTCAAATTTCTTCCATTTCAAATTATATTCGATTCAAATTTAAGAAACAAATGAATTATTTTTCTACATAATCTCCGATGAAATATTTACAAGGGAATTGAGGTAAATTTTCAAATTTCGAAATTACTTCGATCAACGTATTTTGCTTATTTGATCTTTTACATTTTTTAAATCGCATATAAGACATTCCTGCTAGCAATGAATAATTATTATTTTGAAGATAAAAAAAAAGTGCACAGGAATAAATTTTTAGAAATTAAGACTGAAATTAAAATTACATAATGATAGCAAATTAATGGACTATACTGTAAGAAGCTGTTTGATTAAGTGAATTTGAATGTTTTAGAAAAATTCGATTACTAAAATAGGGTCACTGGAATTGGCAAAATTTGATCTTATCATTTTTATATATTATAGTTCGCATTTCTCATGTATGTGTGTTGTTATCAGTTGATCACTTTAATTTGACAATTGATCAAAACAATGATACTATGAATAGTGGATAGTATCTTTTAAATTAATTTTCAGTTAGTTGTTCCAATGACGCTGTAAATATTAGTGCTAACACATAAAAAAAAGTGTTTTAGAACACTAACAAAAAAGTTACAGCATGAAAAATTATTGTATTGCAAAATTAATGCGAAATTTAAACTTTATTTAAATGAATCAATAAACTTTAGGAATGTTTTCTCTTTTTGTTTTTTTTTATTTAAATCAATTAGTGAATGATTAATCAATTTTTTCGAACCTTTTACTGCACTTTTTAAAATGGTTGAATAAATAGCAAAAAGAAACATGTGAAAATTAATTTAAAAGATGCTATCCACTATTTATAGTATCAGTGTTTTGATCAATTATCAAAGTAAATTGATCAACTGATAAGGTCACACATAGATGGATTTTAAATTTCACAATCATTTGTATCAAGGTATAAAACAAGTTTTTCTTTTTTGTTATTGAAGAAAAAAATTATGGGAAATGTGCAGGAAAGAAAGAAGAAATCATTAATAAAAGCAAAGCATTAAATTTCGTTTCCTTTAGTTTCAAATTTTTACTTTAATTTATTATTGTTTTAAATATGTCTTTTTTTTTTAAAAAAAATTCATTGAATGTCCCATTTAGTAAATAATTTTTT
This sequence comes from Mansonella perstans, assembly GCA_037074765.1. Lineage (NCBI taxonomy): Eukaryota > Metazoa > Nematoda > Chromadorea > Rhabditida > Onchocercidae > Mansonella > Mansonella perstans. Next base: position 37,709 of record JBAMDO010000207.1, read on the forward strand.
TTTAATTTATATTTCAATACATATTATGTATTAAAAATTCAAATCAATTTTTAATAAAAATTATCGATGAAATGAAACAAAATTAGTTTTTGTTCTAATAAAACAATCATTTCATATTGCATTTTTATTTAAGAATTAGTTTCAAAAAATTTATTTGATTAAATTAATTCAATTTTAATTTATATTAAAAATGAACTCTTTGTATGTTCTTTCATTTCGATTTTTCATTATTTCAAGTGAAGTAATTTGAATGCATAAAAGTTATGAGAGGTAAGCATTTGTCAAATGGAAACGAATATTTAAACATTATTGAATATTCTCTCTTTCTTTCTCTCTCTCTCTCACTTCCTCATTCTCTTCAAGAAATTTCAAATTTAGCAATTTCAACAGTTAAGCTTTGAATTTGCAACAAATGATTTTTGAACTATGATCTTTCCATTTTTCATCAATTTGATCTCAATATTGATATAAAACTGGACTCAAAAGGATCAAGGATGAAAAGAAATGAATAAAAGAAGAGAAATGAGATTGATAGAGAGAGAAAGTGAAGGGGCAGAGAAAAAAAGGAGAGTGAAAGTGAGGGAATAAATTTTACGGCATAAATTCCATCATTCTAACAGGTATTTATGAAATTTTGAAATTTTGCTAAAAGATTAAAAGTTGGCAGAATTCTAAAAGCAATTTCATGGGACATTATCCATATAGATTGCATGGATTATTGTAACGATTATATTGTATCAATAATCTGACAGTCATTCAATCTATCTATCTGCCCCCAAATTCAGTCTATCTATCTGCCAGTCATTCAGTCTATATATCTCCAGTCATTCAGTCTATCTATCTGCCAGTCATTCAGTCTATCTATCTGCCAGTCATTCAGTCTATCTATCTGCCAGTAAATTCAGTCTATCTATCTGCCAGTCATTCAGTCTATCTATCTGCCAGTCATTTAGTCTATCTATCTGCCAGTCATTCAGTCTATCTATTTGCCTGATTGTTTGCGCGTCTATGTAACATAAATGTCATCAGTCTGAATTTATTTTAAATGAAATATTTTAATAGGTGACGATAGGTGACAAACAAAACGATTGTTGCCAACTGATAAACTTTTTTATTCTTTTTTTTCATTCATTCACTTTTTTTTTTGAATTTCGAAATAATTTGTTAATAATTTCCTCTAATCGTTTTTCAACTTTAATCTTGAAAATTATGTGATATAATATATTATAATATGATATAAAATAATGTAATGTACAGTACCATATTATATTACATTACATTGTATGTACAGTACTTAATTATTTATGTTAGAATATGTACAGTAATATATTATTTGTCGTATAATATTAATATGATATTGTAATAAAAATAATAATAAAATGTAATATAAACATAATGTAATATAATATAGTATCATATAATATAGCAATGTATTAATTTATAACAAAATAATATGCTATAATAATTGCATAATGCAATAGATTGCAATAACATAGCAATCGATGATTCCCGAAGCCAAGTTATGATTGGGGACTTCATCCATGTTTGGATACACATTTGTTTGTGACTAAGAAGACAAAAATACACCGGGATAAGCATATATCTATCGGTATTTACCGATACGCTCGGTAGATATGGTGTAGCGGAAGATTTGCTTAATCGATGTAGGCAGTTCATGGTTTTTTTTTTTTTTTTTTTTTATGATGTCTTTTTTCCTCTACATTGATTCTACGAGTAATTACAAAGATATAGCAGTATCAATGAATCATTTCTCTCCATTTTTCCCAATTAGATGTTAGAAATATGATTAAGCTTAAGGTATTGTTTCACAAATTGCTTTTTAATGAGGGACACCTTTCATTCGGGAATCGGTGGCAGGTTCACCATATATATATATCTTCCAGTGGCGGTAATCCATGCTGGAAATTTACCATATCGAATGCAACTGCATCCTCAACGGCATAATTGAATGCTGATGACAGCTCTGCCTGTTGAAGGATTATCTCATTTACATGATAAAATGCAGTGAATATTGAAAACAAGAAACTTCAGTGAAAAGGAATTTTAATAAAACATATAAGAAGAGCAAAAGAATGAATAATATCCATAGAAGTACGATATAACCTGATATTAGTGCTAAGTAGAATGGAAATGATTTTTTTCATTTCCTAAAAATTAGAATTGAAAATCACGTAAAAACATTATTAATTTCCATGCTGTCTTCAAAAATCCTTGAAAAGCAATCCCTTTTAATTATCTTCAGCATTTCTCTTACTTTGAGTAGGTACTTATATGTTATGGTTGAATTAGTGCGATGTAATTTGTATTGTGAAGTTCTATTAAAGTCAAAAATATAAGTAATATGAACATAATGGATAAATTGAAAGCTATAAATAGAATTAAAATTAAGAAAATTCCATTAGATCTCGTCAAATTCCTTTTTTTTTCTTCTCTTGCCTCTGCCTAATGCTTTTTTATTTGAAATAAAACGATGCATTGATAATTTCTAATAATAATAATAAATTTTAATTGTTTCTGAAATACGACTCTTTTTATCTCTTAGATAATGTAATGTTTTTTGTTGCATCAAAAATGCTGAAAATAAAAAATGACAAAATGTGATTAGCAATCGTTCTTTGTTCTTCAGCAAAAAAAAAAAAAAAGAAAAAAGCTGAAAAATTGAATTTCCTTTATTTTTTCATCAAATTTCACACTTTTTTCATTTTTTAAAGCAAGTTTTGAAGTTTGAAAAAAAAATTTAACAGTGAAAAGAGGAACAGAGAAGAATAAAATAATAATTTTAATTATTAAAAGAAAAAAAAAACATTTGTACTTAAAAAAAATATTATTGAATATTGCATAGATTAGTTTAAATTTAAATTGACGAATATTTTTCATACGAAAATTAAAATGTTGCAAAAATATGAGAAAATTAAATTTAATCAAATCAGACAAGAAGTTTGCCATTCTTCATAGATTTCATCAAATGCTTCTTTGTCTTTTTTTTTTTTTTTTGAAATTAAATGAAACTAAAAAAAAATTTCATAAATTTTTTCTTTTTGGATGACAGACAAATAATAAAAAAAAAAAAAAAAGGGAAAAAAAAATTAAACAAATTAAAAAACTTATAGAATTGCAACACAATTGAATATTTCCATGTGAAAACAATTTCTTTTTTTGTCATTCAATGTAAATTGTAATGTCATTTAATTCAATGTTTATTTAGCCCATTTCAATTAATCCAACACTTTTTTCCTCTCTTACTTTCTCTCTGTTTTCTTCTCTCACTTCCTTTCTGTTTTCTTTTCTCACTTTCTCTCTGTTTTCTTCTCTCACTTCCTTTCTGTTTTCTTTTCTCACTTCTCTTTTCTCACTTTCTCTCTGTTTTCTTCTCTCACTTTCTTTCTGTTTTCTTTTCTCACTTTCTTTCTGTTTTCTTTTCTCACTTTCTCTCTATTTTCTTCTCTCACTCTCTGTGTTTTTTTTTTGATCAAATGAAATGATTATTCAACGGTAAAATGTAAAATTTAGAATTTACTAATATTTTCACAATATCTTTTAGCTTTTATCATTATTTTTGAAAGTTTATATTTAAAATTGAAATAAAATATCTCTAACTTATGTTTATCTTTCATCCTTCCCCTACTTCTCAAATTCCATCCCATCCGTTCACCCCCTCCCCTTTCCCCGTACTATTTCCATCCCACTTTTACTCAATGCCCACCTCCAAATACTCCACCCTTCACCTCTTTCCCCGTCTATTTATTTCTCAATACTTTATCCTTCCTGCCTTGGTGCATCACTATTTACTCTCTCCAAATATCACTCTTAGTCTCATCAATTTATATTATCATTCTCTAATAATTTTTCATTTTTATCAATACAATAATAAAATAATTTTAACTTTTATATTTCTTCCTAATCATTTCTCTTCCTCGCATATTATATCCATATATTATTTCTATCATTTCTTCCTTCTTTCTATCTTTTCCTCTCTCTCCTTTTTTTCCTTTCAATTATTTGTTTTTTTTTTTTTTGCCACTGATAAATTGATCAATCTAATTGATCTGATTGGTGATTTCAAGAAATTGCTAATTGATTAAATGATTAATTAAGTGATATAATGATAGATTTGAAAAAGAACTTTCCAATAATTTCTTAACATTATTTTAAAATTTTTATAAATATCAATTAGACTTTTTCATCATTTTATAAAATCAGAAAAATAAATTTAGTTAATTTTGAAAAATTATCCAATTACTTGGCTAATTTGATTGGAAGAAAAAAAACAGGGAAAATTCGAGTATTTAAATAATTACTTAATTAGAGTGGTCATTCAAATACAACATATTCATATATATATATATATAAAGAGAAATAATTAAAAAATTTTAATGCTTATGCATATTTCTTCCTCTTCCAGTGTCTCTCTTTCTGTCTTTTCTTTCCTTTCTTTGTTTTACAAATATTTTTTAATGTTAATCTTATTTAAATGTCGAGAAAGAAGTTATTAATGGAAGATAGAAGCTGATGATATATTGCATCATCTATATAGCCAAGGCTTTTGCATCATCTATATAGCCAAGACTTTTGCATCGCCTATATAGCCAAGGGATCTAATTTTATTTTCAGTCCAACGTATTACTTATAATTAGCCAATATGTTGCGATAAATTACTATCTTATCTTCACTTTCTTCTTTCATACATTATATTCGTATCTTTTTATCTCGTTTTAAACTCGTTTATACAATTTTTATTTAAATTCGCTTCTTTTTTCTTTTTTTTTTTTTCTGCATTCTTACTATTTTTTATGCTAATTTTTATATTATACAGTTGAAAATTGTTTAAAATCAGTTATAAAGTAGTAGAAAATTTAAATGAAATTTTTTTTTTAAGGAAATTATTTTTTAAATTCAAATAAAATTTGCCAAAAAATAAAAAAGAAGAGAGAAAAAGGTAGGGAGAGAGAGAGAGAGAGAGAGAAGAATAGGAAAAGTATCATTTAGCAATTGCATCAATTTTTTGGTTACATAAAGAATTGTTCAATTGTTCTTTGATCTTTTTCATTTGTTAATTTAGTTTAATCCGTGTTGAAAATTTATTAAAAATTCAAAGATTTACAATTTTGATGCTTTTTTTTTTCTCTCTTTCTCTCTTTTTTTCAACATGTTTCATTTGTATTTAATTAACAATTAATAAAGCATTTTGCTCATTTCCCTCTCCTCTCCTATTTGTAGGGGAAAATAATGCAATTGTTAGCTATACTAACGTTAGCTCTTGTACCAAACAGGTCCCAATAAAACCACGAATAGGAAGAAGTTTTAACTTTTCAAACAACAATTGAAAATTCGAACAACAATTGAAATCCTTAGTATTTTAATTTTTATCAAAATTATAAGTTTGCTAGGCTCTAACATATAAACCTCAGAAGCAAATTTCATGTACGCTTTACCTTATCTAGGGATACATTCAAATTTATAAAGTGCCTACTGTAGAAACAGTGGAAGCCGTAGATCAAACTTTGTTAGACACTAGAAACTGATCCAAGAGATGACAGCCCTGTTTGACTAACATTCCCCCAATGATCATAAAATTTTTTTACCAAGAGACTACTGCTTGCTCTAAACGAAAAGTGCCTAGAAAAGGTGCCCCAATTAAAGCTCATTTCTATACTTCGTCCGGTTAATTAACAGCCTGTAATATAATTAATGTATAACTGCTTTTATAGATTTCAAAAAAATAATTGCTAAGATTTTAAACTTATCAAATTTTATTTAAACAGTCAATTTTTTTTTACAACTTTTTTCTTTGTGCTTATATCAATAAATTGTGTCAAATATAGTTGATTAATGATGGAATTTGCGTAAATTGTTAAATTGTTGTAGTCAAAAACTTTGCGCAGTTTTCAAAGCATCATTTTCAACTTGGCATGACATATAATGTTCTTAATGATTAATCACTTTGCCTCAATTGTTATGTTTTTTAATTTATAGAAGGATTTTTAGTCTTGCTGAAATTGATAATTCATTGATTGAAAGAGAAGTATTATTATTGATGCTTACTTACTAGCATTATTAATACATTAAGTTTTATTTGAATTTTAATTTGGCGTCAGAAGTAATTTAATTTTGAAATTACAGAAAGTTTTACGTTATATCGCATTAGCAAACACATTTGTGCCATTTGCTACAAATTACTATCACAATTAATTGGTGCCGTTGTTTCAGCTGATCTATTAGTGATTCGACTCTTAAACTATGACGAATGGTTTGCAAACTCCTGGTAAATTGAATTATTACACACTTTCATTTCCAATGTAATTTGTCAAAATTTTAAATTAATCTTATTATTGTCACTTCATCGGTAAAATAACCCAATGAAATGATAATGGAACTCGATGGGATTAGATATTTAGGTGTCTCTGGTATTTGTTCGGTTGGTTATTTCCAGATTTACTAATATTTGGCTCGCAAGTCAAATAATTGCAAGGCAAATTACATCTCAAAGATTACTCTTGCAGCAGCATTAGTAATTTTAGTTCTTCATTGCCTTCTTGTCAAATAATTTAATCATTTATTGTCATTATTAGTTGTTAATACACTCATATTATAATTATTATTGCCATTATTAAAATTAATTAGTGCAATTAATTAATACTTATCACAGTCCGTTTATTTCTTCAGCTCTTTTGGGTTCTGCACGACTCAATCTTGCAATCTTGGGATTTTTGGGTTGTATGATCGTATATGCTATGCGTACCGATGTCAGTTTTGCAATCGTTTGTATGGTCAATAGCACAGCGGTGGAAATGTCATCTGATACCAATAGCACCAATGTGGTCAAGAAAGCTACTAGATGTGCACCACAAGGTGTGAGTGGATCGACAGAAAAGGATACGGTATATCCATCATTTCATTGAGATATTTTTAATTTGAATTCAACAAATACGAAAATAATCGCATTGTTTTAATTAAAAAGGACTACCAAAGGAGCACTGGGAAACCAGTGCCAATGAATCTTTTTAAAATTTGAAGTTTTTCCCAATGTCTGAAGTGACAGGCGACTTTTACGACATAAAGAAAAACGGCTGGTACGACACATTTATGAATTTGTGGATTACTGTACCTGATTACCTGTCTATTAAATAAATTTCAGTTAATGGGAGATTTGGTGTGGAAGAAAAGTGAGCAAGGATATGTACTGACTTCTTTCTACTGGGGCTATCTCTCCAGCCAAATTATTGGCGGTTATTTAGCCGGTCGATACGGTGGTCGATTAGTGATCGGTTGTACGATTCTGGGAAGTGCAATTCTTACTCTGATCAGTCCATTAGCCGCAACAACTAGTGTTTTCGCACTCATTGCATTGCGAGCTGTTATGGGTTTTATTCAGGTATCAGTATTTTATTGCCTTCAGATAAAATCTGTTGCGTTTCACATGCATTGCAAGTAAATTTACCATTTGTCATGTCAAATTTTTCTTGGTTAGGTCACATTTTATTATATTTTCAATTTATAGGGTGCCGTAATTCCTGCATTCCACACCATGTGGTCAATGTGGGCACCACCTCTGGAAAGAAGCTTATTAACTGGCATAACATATGCAGGTATGCTTACACTGATCCACTTTCTCATACCGTTTTGCAAAATTGAATTAAAAATTGATGGTAGATTGAATGCAAAGATTTGATTTGCAGTTTTTCAATTTATTTCAAGAGCATTTTCAAATTAACACTGTTTTTTTCTCATTTGGAAAAAAAATCTTACCAATTTTATTTGTGAAGTTAATCTTATTGCAGGTACACAGATAGGTAATGCAGCTGTCATGCCATTATCCGGTTTCCTTTGTAAATATGGTTTTGCGGGTGGTTGGCCATCCATTTTTTATGTTGTCGGTAAGTTTAAAAATCGTATATTTCAATGTTTTCCTGATTACGAGCGATTTATTTATGAAACTAATTTCGATATGATTGTCAATCACAGTTTTTAGGCGCAGTCAGTGTTTTATGGTGTCTTCTTTGGTTCATCTATATTTCGGATAAGCCGTCAAGTAGTAAGCGTATTACTAAAAAGGAGCTGAACTATATCGAAAATTCATTAGTTGGTATCTTAGAGTCGGATCCGAAAAAGGTAGTAATTTTTCCGGTGTATTTTTTGTTGGAATCAGTATCGAGTTATTCCAAACTCAAATATCCCACTCGAAAATGACTTTAATTAGGAGCTAAAAAAGGGTAAGAAATAATGGATCAGTGTATGTTATAACAAGATTTTACCCATATGCGCAGTTATGCTATTCCACAACATTCTTGATTTCAGAAAAGAGCACTTCCATGGCTTTCAGTATTCAAGTCGCTTCCATTTTGGGCATTATTGTGCGGTCATTTTGCCGGTGATTGGGGTACTTACATGATGATGACCTATCTTCCTAAGTTCATGGATGATGTTTTGGGCTTGGACGTTGCTTCGGTTTGTTGATTTTCAATAATTCATTGGAAAAAATAATCCAAAATAATATTGTTATGTTTCTTGGAATAAATAAATATTCTGGCAATCTAATAAAGCTCAATGTAGTAATAAAACTTTCTCAATTATAAATTTATCAAGTCCATATATTTTAGCTTGGAATTTTGGCAGCAATTCCATACATTTCATTCTTCGTATTTATCAATTTGGGTGGCTTTGTCGCAGATAAATTGCAAAATGCGAAAGTCTTATCAACTATAGCCATTCGACGTCTTGCTATGATTGTTGGTAAGTTTCTTTCGAGAGTGATAAGAAATATAATGACGCTATATTTGCTGAGATCAGTTGACGGCGAGAATAAATGCAACTTTAATCATAATGCTGCAAATGGAAAATTTCTCACGTATTTGATCTGTTTGGTGATCTATTTCTGGGTCACATAGCAAAACCTTTCGTTTTGAATATGATTTTACAATTCAGTATTTAATGAAAAATAAAGATTAGTAAATATAGATATATTTTGTTCATTACTAAATATTTTTGTAATAAAAATGGAGTTCATTAATAAATATTTGCTAATTTACTATCGTTCAAAGTATAATTGCAGCGCTTGGAGGTGAAGCTATATTTCTGATAGCTAGTAGTCATTGTAGCTGTGGTCAGGAAACTCTAGTGGTTGTATTCCTTACTCTCGGTATTGGTTTATCTGGAATACAATTCTCTGGTTATGTGGTCAATTATATCGAAATCGCGCCAGAATTTGCTGGAACTTTATTAGGCGTTGGTAATTCTGTAGCATGTTTCTCTGCGATTTTAGGGGCTGAATTGATTGCGATGCTCACTCCCACGGTAAATTCTATTCAATTTCATGGTGTTTTTTATTTGTCACACATATCGTCTATCATTAAAAGATTTCTTCATGAGTAAATCAGGACTATAGATGGCAAAGTTCATTCGAAGTTAATATAATGCAGTAATAGCAACCAGATAATAGTAGTAGTAAATACGATACTGTTGTGGAATAAGAATGACCGAATGTATTGTTTTCAAAGCTTATATAAGAAAGATGTTCCAATAATTTAACCAATCAGATTACAAAGAATAACAAACAGGTCGCATTTAACATATGTCTGTTAGATTAAGGAATCAATGGAATATGTTAAATTATACTTGTTGTCGGGAAAAAATTGTTAGGCGCAACCGTGTGTGAGTGGGGGAATCTTGTTTGGCACTAACACTAGTGCGTTGAGTTGTGGAGCTTCCTTGAGTTTTGGGTAACAAACCCCTTTATTTGAACGCAAAGTAACTTGAATGATAAGTGAACGAAAGGTAACAGAATCTAGCAGTTAATAGTTAACTGAATAGAATGAAGACTGTTGAGCTGAACAGAATGAAGAATATGGAAGATGGAACAGTTTATATAGTCGAGAAGAAGGGGCGGATGTGGTAATTTGATGACCAGAAATGACCTTTCATATAGTCATGATGACCTTTCATATAGTCCGATTAATGACTTAATAGACCAGATCATGGTGTGCTAAGATGAGAAATAGTAAGGGGAAGACACGGGATCCGGCGATGAAAGGTACTTAAAGTCAAATAAATTATAGATAATGACATAAAGTTTTAGAACAGATACAATTATAGTATGTGAGAATAATTATAGTATGTAAAAAAAATATTCAAAAGTAACATCACGGAATATATTCCTTATGATCTTATTTTAAATTTCGCGACTTTCGCGACATTCCGGAGAGAGGGGAGTTGCTGGGTTTGAAGAATGTATAACTGGATTATATGATAAAGGAATATAATTATTACAGGGATTTTTACTGTTGTGTTCATTTAGGGGAACTTGGACTATTCTCATAGGAATGTATTCCGTGGGCTTTGTAATTTTGATACATAGAAAATGAAAAATAAAGTTAATTAATTTAAATTTCAATTCTACTACAATTATCAAGAATAGAATTATAAGACTACATATACCGATAGTGATAAGTTTCCAATGAGCTATTATAAGCGTCAATTCTTCTTCTATGGTTTTTGTCGTTTTCTCGAATTGTATAGTTAGTTGTTCGATTAATTCTTCTCCTTGCTGTTCTACTTCTGTCCAAAGTAACTTTGACTTCGGTAGATCGGTTTTCAAGTTGATGATTTCGTGTCTTTGTGCCAATATTTCTAATTCCGCATCGATTCTTTCGGCTTCGAATTTACTGACGATGCCTGCTTTGAATTCGACCCTTTTCCATTCGGAGTTATTAATATTACAGGGTGCTATATATAACCTGTCATTAACCCTGTTAGCTATAATATCACTTCTCTGGAGTAATAAGCTGCTAAGGTCGGGTCACTGGTTGATAGCCATTCTATTAGGCGTAATAAATTATTTCTATTTTCACAACTTCGTCGTTGTGTCTCAATTAATTGTTGTTTAAGTTGTAAATTTGTAACATCAAAAATATACTGAAACTTAATATTTTCTGGATCAAATTTACTTGTTTTGGTTTCCTCCTCCCTGCTTAGTTCCTTCATGATTAGCTGATCCTTGGAATCCGAGTTCACCGTATTTGTTGATCGATATAAGAATTTTGACATCCTGATTTCGTCGATTCGATTTTGTATGAATCTGGGTAGGAGTCGTGATCGGTTTTTGATCCATTGGAGTGCACATCGGGAGTCTGACCACAATGTGACTCCTACTTGTTCGATTTCTAATTGTTTGATGATGAAGTTGGTTGCTCGTACTCCAATTAGGATGGCTAGTAGTTCTAGTTTAGGTATTGTCATACCTTTTATAAGAGCTATACGCGATTTTGCAAAAATCAAAGATGTATTTGCATCTTGTTTTGCATAGATTGCTGTCGCGTATGCTGTGGTGGATGCGTCCGTAAAGACATGAATGTTTAATTGTTGTAGTCGATCGGGATCGATTACAATACGTGGGATTTCTCTGACCTTTGTTGGCCATTGGCTTATAAGCAGTTCCCAAGTTTCAATTTCATGATTTTCCAGTGACTGATCCCAGGATAATTTTCTTTTCCAAAGAGTTTGTAGGAAAAGTTTAAGTGGTAGCATTAATGGACTTAAAAATCCCAGAGGATCGTATTGCAATAAATTGTAAGATTGTCCTCTTTGTTGGGATTTGGTTATTCCATGGTTTTAGAATTATTTCAATAGAATCAGTGACTGGATTCCAATGGATACCAAGGATCCTTTTAATTTGACTTACCTTTGCTCGGTCGTTTTCAGGGATGAGTTCATTGAAGTCTTTGTCATTTGAGAAGAATTCTCGTATGTTCATGAGGCATTTTTGAAGATGTCCTTCGTTTCCTTGTAGATTTGGAGTGCTTCTTCGGTTCCGCTTGCAGATAATAAAACGTTGTCGACATACAGATTTTTCTTGATTTCTAAAGCGGTTTTGCTCCCGTAGTTCTCCAAATGATGATTAAGTGTGGCTGAAAGTAGAAACGGGGATGCTATGATGCCGAATGGAACTCTCTGAAAACGATAGCATATTAGATTTTCCGGTGTGATGTCTCCTTGGATATCTTTTATCCATAAGAAACGGGTACAGTTTCTTTCGGATGGGTGTAATTCCACTTGTAGAAAGGCCTTTTCTATATCGGCGCCTATCACATTCTTCATTACCCTGAAGCGGAGTAAAACACCCGCTAATTCAGGTAATGTGATAGGACCGCGGTATAGCATGTTGTTGAGGCTTTTTTCTCCCTTGACGTGTGCGGAGGCATCGTAAACGATCCGTAGGTTTGTTGTTGTCTTTGCCGGCGTGAGTAGTTCGTGGTGAGGCAAGTAATGGATTTGTTGTATGAGAGTTAGCCACTTTTCGTTGATTGCTTCCAAGTTGCTGGCATACATCTCCAATTGTTTCGCCTTGTTTCGAACAATACGTTTCTTCGTTTCGTATTGTTTGTTTTGTTCTTCTGGGAGAGGTTCCGATCTGGCTGCGTTAGATCGAGTTCATTGATTTCCTCCAGAAGTTCGGCAATCCTGCCGATTGCTGGTTGCGCTGATTGAACGACTGATGTGGACATTCCGTCCGTTCCCGGCTCGTGGCACCAAATCTGTCGGGAAAAAATTGTTGGGCGCAACCGTGTGTGAGTGGGGGAATCTTGGGGCACTAACACTAGTGCGTTGAGTTGTGGAGCTTCCTTGAGTTTTGGGTAACAAACCCCTTTATTTGAACGCAAAGTAACTTGAATGATAAGTGAACGAAAGGTAACAGAATCTAGCAGTTAATAGTTAACTGAATAGAATGAAGACTGTTGAGCTGAACAGAATGAAGAATATGGAAGATGGAACAGTTTATATAGTCGAGAAGAAGGGGCGGATGTGGTAATTTGATGACCAGAAATGACCTTTCATATAGTCATGATGACCTTTCATATAGTCCGATTAATGACTTAATAGACCAGATCATGGTGTGCTAAGATGAGAAATAGTAAGGGGAAGACACGGGATCTGGCGATGAAAGGTACTTAAAGTCAAATAAATTATAGATAATGACATAAAGTTTTAGAACAGATACAATTATAGTATGTGAGAATAATTATAGTATGTGAAAAAATATTCAAAAGTAACATCACGGAATATATTCCTTATGATCTTATTTTAAATTTCGTGACTTTCGTGACACTTGTCTATAAAAAAGGACTCGGGAACATGAATCTTTAAAAATAAATCAAACTGTGACATTTTTACATAAATCTTATTACCATCAACAAATAACTGTAAAAATATGATTTAAAAATAAAACGAAAATTAATTTATAATATTTTTATCATAAGTTTTGTTGCTTACCGAAATAATTGTAAACATAAACTTAATTGAATTACGGTCAAACAATTTTATGATATAATTTAGGATTTGTTAAATTTTAATCTGGCGAATTATTATCAACTTTGTTCCATTAGATTTTACAAAAAAGATAATTTACCTGTTTGAGCCAATTGATTTCGCCAATGCTTTTCGTTTTTTTTTTTGATATCGTGTTGTTTTCTCAAATGAAACGCTTTTGAAAACACTGATTAAGTTTCATTTCTTTTAGGGTTCACAGGAAGAGTGGCAGTTGGTTTTCTGGATTACTGGTGGAATCTTGTTGGCTGGTACCATTATTTTCTGTTTATTTGCCGAAAGTAAAGTGCAGCCCTGGGCATTGGGTGATGTTGATAAAGAAGAAAATTGTGAATTGGAAAAAAAGACGCTTAATGATTCGGAGGAGGCGTGATTAGTATAATTTTTATGGATTAGGTCGAAATATTCATATCCATAATTCATTTCGTAGTAAAAAGCTTAAGAAATCTTTTACTCCATTACGATTAAAACTAGTAGACCGTTAATTATTGATGTAATTTTTGTTAAGCAGCATTTTCTAGATATATACAATTAATGTCACATATCTTAACGATTTTTATTTCTTAACTATTCGTCCCATTCTTTAACATTTATCTATAATTTGGGTCGAATCTTATTTGAAAATTTCATTTGTTAATCTGTGATCATTTCAAATCAGTTTCAATAGTTTTTTTGATGCTTTAACGAATTCTAATAGTTTTTCTGTGAATTTCGTTCCGGTGATGTGCGATTCATGGAAATGCATTTTGTTGATTTCTCATTTATATTCAGGAATAACAAAAATTTAATCTAACAGAAATGGACTTACTGCGCAAACATTAATCTCGACAAATTACAAGATCCTTGATGCAATCAATCAATTAGAAAATTTCTTACTGTCGGAAATTTGTCGAAAATTAAAATTGTGTTAAAAAAAATCAAATGATGAAGTTCTTGTAAAATTAAGGCGGTAAGGAAAATATAAACTAACAGTGTGTGATGTCACAAATTCCGATACTTATGCATAGTTATAAATAAAAAAAGCGCTTGATAAAAAAACACAGATTAAGACTTGATCGGTTAAGCATTATGCCACCGGAGAAGCTTAACATAGCTTCATTTCTAACTTTGGGTATATATAGGTACATGGAGAAAGTCGTGGAATCAATCTTTTTTATGGTCAAAACATGGCTCTCATGACCCTTATACCACCACTTCGATCACCAGTTATATTATTTTTTCTTCCTTTCTTTGCATTCAATATCTTTCCGGAAAATATTCTCCAGTTCACCGAGGAATTCATCGAGAAACGGCTTCTCATTGTGAAACAACTTTTTAAGAAAGCAATAATCAGCTGTCAACAAAAAAGCACAGATAGAGATTTGTTAGTACATTGTGCATATTACTTGTTCATTGTATAACTCATTTTTGTTACTGCTTATTAATTTATTGACTAATTTATGATTTGTATCTTTCTCTTGTGTGAACATAATATCATAATCGAAATAAGCGTATATCATCGAAAAAAGATCAAAATATGACATTCTTAGTGCTTGCAATTTTTTAATTAAGCTTTATCTATTTAATGGTTGCAAAAAAAGGAATGTATTAGAATAATTACTGTGAAGCAACTGATATCAAATGTTAAATGTAGCGCTATTACGGTTTTTTTTTTTTTTTTTTTGCGGAGACAAATAAACATTGAAATATTTATTGGCCAAAAAATGTGGTGGAAATGCAGAGTTTGAGGAAAGTAACATCATTTTTGATCATTCGTCATGAAATTCATCGAAATCATATTGAATTTTTTTCTTGACTGGACCGTGAAATCTTTCCGGAGTTATAAATTTCATTTCACCATTCGCTTTTGCACTTGCCTAAAAATGCCGAATTTGAGATTGATTATTTTGGAGCGGAAATCGATTTACAATTTTTGCAAATTTAATTTATATTAGAAAAAAACAATAAGGTTTTGGAATGAAAATTAAAAATTTTTCATTCCTTTTGGTAATTGAAATCATTTCACTCTTCTTTTTTTTTTTTTTTAAATCGAAGATAAAATTTGCAAAGCAACCAATTGATCATTAAATTGAAGAGGGAAAGGATACATTAACTCACCTGTAGTACAGGTATACATGCTAGAGCGATTGTTTCAATTTCTTCTGAATAGGTTTGGCACAGTTCGTCAAATTGCAGCACACGAATTTGATATCGAAGCGGTTCGCATTCAAAGATTCGTTTACCAGTCAATTTAGATGGCGGATGAGCGCACATGCAGCGTACTTCTGTCAGAGCTGCGGGAATTCTCTTAAAATATTATTTAAAAATATAAATGCCAATATTTTTTCATAAAACTACACATTTTATTTCTTTAAGTTTTTTCTTGAAGTTTTTTTTGAAATTGAGACAATTTAATTGAGGCCATTCCCACTCAGGATTATTCAGTTTAGTTTTAGATTGAACAACTTTCGATGATCAAACTTTCATTTGCAACTTAAGCATTGTCAAATTTATCAAAGAACAGAAATTAAAATAACAATATCAGTTTCAGTTCTTTCTTCCTCTTTTTATCACCTTATTCATTCTATTGCAACAATTCAATTCCTCTTTTCAAAGTAAACTGAACCATTTACTAATTTTTGGATTGATCAAAAATCAATTAATATAGGCGGAAAGGATACGAAACGATATTGCTAACCGTAAATTGATGAGAAATTTAAATAGGACAGCATTTTGAGCATTCATTTATGCGGTGAGTTCAACTTCGGCAAATACGAGATGCCGTGATTTCATGCTTACCAAAGGAATATTCCTGACTGTGAACAGTGCTTATTTAAATGCTGCTTGGAAATAGTTTCAAATTTTAGCTATCAAAAGCAAAAATACATCAGATCCGTTCTCATCATTTAAAAAAAAGAATGGGAATATACCATTGGATTATAATTCAGGAAATATTCGAAATAACACAGTGCTCGTTCTCTCAGTGGTATATCCGGTGTTGTTGGCGGGAATCTCGGTGTTTCGCAGTCGACAACTCCATGACTAACTTGTTCGCCATCTTTTAGTGCATCTAACTGAAGCAAAAGATGCATGAAAATGATTTGATTAATAGGCTGACTTACTTTACAAATATTCAAAAAAGTTCAAGAGGTAAGAGATGAGCTTACGACGAAATGAACTTTAATCCCGTGGTATTTCATTGTTCCGTTCATAGAAACACGGTGCTATTTTTCTTTTGGTTCTATGAGCCCAAAATCTTTAAGAATTAAAAAAAAAAAAATTTTTTTTTTTAAGAATCATTGTTATTATGTAAATCTGTGCAGCTACTTGTGTTTTCAACATTTTTTCGACTACCTTTTTAGGATCGTTTTTTATTTCTGGAAAATGGAATTAAATTCCCTTCTAATATATCTTCTGAGACAGCATGTTCTTTTGTGAGAAATTATTCGTTTGTACTCCTCTAAAGTTATAAACCTTTAGTTTCCTTATTTACAACTTTTATTTAAATAGAAGAAGATTGATTATTCTTTTAGGACAAATACATTTGGATACATTTGGATGATTCACGTAAATTTCTTTATTTGTTACTTGAACACAACTTTTGCTACACCTCTTTCGTCATTTGAATGTATGATAAATTGATATCATAGTCAAGCACTGGAAAAGGAAGTTGCAAAAATATTGAAAATAGTGAGATGAGGCACGAAATGATTGAATGCTTTCAAAAAGTGAATAAAATTTACTCAAACCTGTAAATTCAATAATGACTGCTGATAAGTGGGCGCAATGGGTGTATAATGTGAGGCATTCTTTCTGTGTAACCATTCCGCGAAACTCTGATGATGATCTCGTCTGTTGTAACGATAGAAGCATTCTGAATCTCGTAATTCCAACACCGTCTTATCTATATATTGTCCGTCGCTGAAAAGGAAAAACAACAAATTACTACTTTGAAACAAATTACCTTGCATAAGTTACCTAAATTCAACTTATTTTCTGCGAAAATTCAACTTATTTCTGTTTTTATCTAATGAACATATCTTATTAGTAAATATTATTATCTTAAATAAATGAAGTATAAAATCAAAATTGGGCATAATTGAATACCTTTCAAAATTCTTGCATCCAATAAAAATCACAAGCCAAAATGGCTGTCCCAAAATTAGAGTTAGCAAAGCCAGTGTCTAAAATCATTCATTAAATTAAGTAAATTATAGCAAAATATTAGAAAGATTGACATTATTTTTTCGCTTAAATTTCAAACAAATCAGTTATTTTTTCTTTTTTTTTGCAATTATTAATTCATTTCACATTTTACTTATAAAAAATACTATACTCTTTTCGTCTTTTATTTAAATTGGAATTTAATTGTTATTTGTTAGAATTTGATTAGATATATCAATAAATAAGTAAATAAATATTTATGTATATAAATAAGTAAATAAATATTTATGTATATAAGTAAATAAATATTTATGTATGTATATATATACAAATATTTATGTATGTATGTTCGAAAATCTATTTCAAAAACAAATATATATTCACATATATATTCTTTCATAATAAAATATTTCATTTTTAATTTAAAATCACTTTTTATCTTATCTATCTTTATCAATAAACATTCGACTTATCTGCCTGATTATTCAAACATAAACAATTGCCGCACCCACCATAACATAGCATTCATGCGTTATTTGTGATTTTAAAATCATGATTATGCTTGTACTAGTGTAAAATTAATAACAAATCATAACTTATGGTTATATATGCACAATTAGCCAATACTGCCTCGTGATTACAAATATTTAATATTAGCTGCGTATATCGTTAATTAATTCTAATTATCTGTTATTCGCAATAATCATAACTTACAATTACAATGATTATCACTTTTCAAAATGACGTCTAAATGATTATTTGTCGAAGTGCTCACACTTATTATTGCAAAATTATCGCATTAAATGCAAAAATCAATTCCATTTCGAAATTTTTTTTTTTGCATCAAAAAAAACAAACATTGCGATGCATTAATTAATTGTTGTGTGAACTTAATAAATTGTTAATTGTTCGGAAGTTTTTGGAATGATTGGAATTTCTTAAGAGCACACATGAACATTTTTTACTCTATAATTATAAAAATATGCATTTTTATACTAAATGAACTCAGAATTCCAGATTTCATTGATCATATCATTAACAGTTTTAATTCAACAACTTTTCACTATTTCTTTTTTTAATTTCGACATATACTAATTATTGCAAAACCGTTTTGAACACTGAAAAAATCACAAATGTACATTGATTCAATGAATTCTGTTGATCAATCAACGAACAGAATGAAATTTAATTGCTCAAATTTGTTATCAAATTAATACTAAATGTTTTAAATGAGTTCAAATGAAATGGAAATTTTTATAATCTTTGCAACTATTCAACTAACCAGATGATCAAACTGAGCAATTGTCACTTAAATGACAACAAAGTTATTTTTTTGTTCATTGAAATTTTAATTTCCCTTTTTAAATTCTTTTTTTGATTTAATTTATGTTATTTTTACGTGATTTTTTTCTTCCTATGTTTCCAAAAAATTATTGTATTCCGTACAAAGGTGAATTATTTAAAATTGTCGAAATTTTTAATTGATAGTAAATCTGCTTTTACAATTTAATAAAATTTTATTAAAATAGGAAATGAGATATGAAATATTTTTATAAAATTTTTATCATGCTACAAATTTTCTCATAATATATTTGATGAAAATGGAGGCACAGTTACCTCTTGGCCCATGGGACAAATTCAAGCGCTAATTCAAATATTCTAATCAAAAAAAGAAATTATAACCTGAGTAGCAAAAAAACATTTCAGATTATTTAATTTTTGTTTATCATTTTTTAACTTCTTTAACATATTTACTCAAACATTCATGAAGTTGCCATTCTGATTGTCGCTTTGAAATTTTAAATGATTTCAATTCAATCCTATCGTTTATCTTTATGCTTATCCGATCCTGATTTTACAAATGATTTCTATGATAAATAATAATAACGTTAATTCCCACTGCTTCGCAATTGTTGATTTCATCTTAAACTGCTGCTGTTGTTGTTGTTGTAGTTGCATCCAAAAGTGCATCATATGCAATGGTGGATAGTAGTGATTAGTCCGAATAGTTCTTGTTGAATATTTAATTACAAATCGTTGTTGTTGTTGTTGTTGTAGGCAAAAGCATACAAATGCTTAAATGACAGATAATATTGATTAGTTCGAGTAGTTCTTGTTGAATATTTAATTGCAAGTTGTCGATTGTTGTTGCATCCAAAAGCACATAAAAGTAAATAAAGATAATGTTAATTAGTACGATTCATCATTTTATCATGTTTCTATTGAATCTTTAACTAAAAAAATTACTATCTAGAACAGTTCGCAATATAATAAAAATCGCATTTTTTATTCCAGTTTGTTTTTACATTATTTTTTCTATCGTTTCAATTTCATATTTACTTAAAGTTTATTTAACAGCAAATAAAAGTTGACATGACAAAACAGTATTTGCCAGCTTAGCTTTATAAAATGTTTTTGAATGAAACAACAAAAGTAAATAGTTGTGACAATGTGATGACATTGTATATACAATAGGATGTGACATATTTTTTAAAAGCTTAAAAATTTTCTTTTTCATTTACAGTTGATATAATTGAAGCAGAAGAATTTCAACTGCTATTTAAAATTTTTAACATTTTTTTGATAATTATGGGATCTTTTTTCACTAAAATGATAGTTTTTCTATTTTTCAGTAAAATACCTACCATAAACAACTTATCTGATCAAAAGCATTACATTTAGTTATTGATACAAATGAGTTTCGCTAATATTTATTATTTCGTTATGCTTCAATTTAATCATTCATTGCTTCTTTTTATTTTGACGTAACATTTATTTAATTTGCTACCAGTATAAGCGTCTACTTTATGATTATATAAGTTATTATCATGATTATCACATGTATATCAATTTTAGCTTTCTTTTTTAGTTTCAAACTATGACAGTGCATTTACGTAAATTTCGAAGTTCAATAATTTTATTCATTCCAATCTTCAAATTGATTTAAAGATGGAATAAAGTTTTTTCTAATTTAGAAATTCAAAGATGAGCTTATTTTGATTTCAAAGTTTTTTTACTTTTTGGACTCCAAAACAATATTTTTGTCTTATCAATTGCCTTATTACAGTAAATGCATTATCATTCCTTTTATTAATGCAAATAATTATTCAGTAACACATTAAATTGATTAATTTTCCTTTTGATTTTAAACTTCATTTCGACTTATTAATATATCCATCATTGCATTCATTGTTGTTCATTGGAGAATATCGAAAATATGTCAGTTATGCCTGATATAGCATATTCCGGCAATTAATATGCTTCATCTTTTCATTACTGCCCATTCAGGAAAATGGCCATCATGATTTATGGTTGATGGTCATAAAATATTATAAATTTCAGAATTACTTTGAAAAGCCAACAGAAAATATATTTTGATATATATCACTTAGCTATTAGAACTGAAACAGTGTAATCATGCTTTGACATGAGTCATATTCAGGATTTTCACATTCAGACTCTTGTCATAACATAACCAGAAGATATTTAGCACAGTAAAACTAAATCAAATGTTAACTATTCTTAGATATCAAGTAGTTTAAATAAAAAAAAGCAGAATTCAAGTGCATAATTCCTCAATTTTTTTCAGATAAATGAACATTCTTCATTACTTCTTAATGAATACCCAATATCGCTTTATTGCTGTTTTCTTAAATTCAAAAATTATATTGTTGTCAAATCATGACGTCTTTTTTTTACGTCTCTAATTTTTGATCACCTTCAGTTCGAGCCAATCTCGTAATTCATTGGACCAACAATTTTGGTGCTTATATGTTCATACCATACTTACCAACATTTCTGAATGATAGCACGATGCCAATTGCATTCGTACACTAATTATATAATTAGCTTATATTTCTTATCCTTCATTAATTAAGTTAGATAAAAAAAGAAAGTTAAAAACTATTACAGCAACAATTAGTAATTTCACTTTTTTTTAAAAATTATTTTCAGTTTGCTCTGATTGATAATTTCCAAGCATTTTTAAAGTCTGATAATTTTATATTAGTACTTTTAATTACTATTTTATTTTATTTTTCAATTGTATACAAATTTTAAAGCGCTAAATAGAGAATTGTTCCTCTTATCTATATCAAATTAATTGAATAATGGATTTATCAAAAAAAAAAAAAAAAAAGAAAACGAAATACTAATGCCAGTAATGATGAATTGCGACAACATAATCAAAAGATGAAATTTTTAAAGAAAGGTAATTTAAATGTTAAAATAGCGGAAGAGAGAGAGAGAGAGAGCGAAAAGTAAAATAATTTGTAGTTTTAAAAATAATCGAAATGTTCATAGATAAAAATTTATGTATAAATATTGTTTTAATTCAAATAATTGTCATACTTTTGACATTAACATCTATTAAAAACGTTTCCACATAAAGGATTCATCAAACAAAGCTCATTTCATTGTGTGCCTAAATTAATGAACCCATTTATTCTCTTTTCCATTGTATGACAATTGCTTCTAAAAAAAAATTCCTTTGTTTGAGAATTATGCTTACATGCTATGCTATGAAATCACGCCCATCTCTCTAAAAGATTTCGCTTTTTGATAGCTTTTATTTCTTGTTAGCTCAGCTTATCAGTCCTTAATTACCATCCATTTACACTATCGATTATCATTTGTTGTGTGCTGTTGGTATCAATAATAGTATTGAAATAAGTATTGTACTATCAATTCGAATAAATTTCTATGAGCTTTCTAAATTCAACTTATTTACAACATTAACTAATTACAGTAAAATTTCATTGATTAACATTTTTTTTTTTCGCCGAAGCGTATAAATAACACTGAAATTAGTCTGAAAAAAAAAAAAAAAAAAAACAAGAAATCAGTAAGTTTATTTTGAATAAATTATTTTCATTTAGTATATGTAAAAAATGAATATAAATGTATATATGAAATCTTGGAATTTGTTCAAAATACATAACAATTCACATTACAAATACTTGTAAAGCAGTAGCTTTATGCAAGGTCTTCAATCATGCACTGATTATTTATCTTTTGAATTTTTTTAGGAAATTTCACATTTGCAATGTTAGAATTTTCTACAAACGATTTAGATGAGAAACTTTTGTGTAGTACGGTACAATTTGGTGCAATTGACAACAGTTATTTCTTTCCATGTACAAGAAATTGTACCAGATAATGGTAATAAGGAATAATCCTGATTAACGTATTGTAATGATGTTAGTTGGTTATATTTTACTCTAAAGATTTTCTCGAATTAAAACGACGATTCAGTAAGACATTTCAGGATAAATATTATAGTTAAGCCAAAGAACTGACCATGAACGAGAGAAAAAGAAAGTAAGCTCTATTTCTATTAGCTTTTGCAAATCAGATATGAGAAAAGTAATTAATAATAAAAATTATCCGCGATATTTGAATATCCGGTAGATCAAGGGAAATGTGAAAGAGGAAGAGGAAAATAGCTTGAAAAGGGAAAGGAATAGGTGTAAGATAATAATAGAAAGACTGAAGTGAATAGACTATTGGTCATTTGTTGCAGTGGTCAGCTGCAATTTAGCACTAGTGTCACATCAGTCCATTCTCTTTTTCTTGTCTCTTGTATTCATTCCATTAACCCTACTGAGCTTAAAGGTTATTCAGTTCATTGTCATCACTACTACTACTGCTACGATTACTACAACCACTGCTGCTACAACTGCTAGTGCTTTTAATGTATCAATAATTCCTACGATAAAACAATAAGAGCTGCTACTATCAGTTTAATAACTGTTACTACTACAGCAATTATTATCAATACAATAAATACTGCTACTAATTGTAAAACTGATATTGGTACCAATCTATTATTGCATTATCGTTGCTGATTATTAGATTGTTTTTCTCGTACTCCTTAAGTCTTATAACCAGGTGTATCCATTGGACATACGTATATGCTGATTACTTCATTAGTCTACAAGGATATAAAAATGGTAATCAGTAGTAATAGCAGCTGTTGGATGTGGCATCGAAGTATTATCGTTATTATTTATCTGGTAACAATTATTATACTAGCATACAAATCTTATTCATTTAATACTTTTGATAAGTAAGCAAGCATATACTTTCGAAGAAATTTTATTTGTTTCAGATTTCTTACGCATATTCTGCGGAAATAATTCCATATGAGTTTCACTCAAATAATGGTAAATAATTTTGAAATTTCATTCTTTTCTTATTATAATTTTAATCATTTAATTATCAAGTAAACAGTCATACTTGAATGCAATTATAACAAACTTAAATGTGCATCTTTCATTTTCATTTGAATCATAAAACTTTGATTTATCAGCTTTTTAAGCTATTCAAATTTTTCAAATGATGCGATTTCTATTTTATCCAAAAAATTTAAAAAGAAACTAACATATTTTCAATTTCAAATAAAGTTGCCGGAAAATTTATACTTAAAATCAAGAAGACTGAAGTTACAATGCGAAATTAAATCCATAAAATTCTAAAGAAAAAATTTATTCAATCTAAAAATTATAATTCAAAATTGCATATCATGAAGAAAAAAGCTTTACAGATGAATCAATTAACAAATGCTTACAACGGGCAATGGAAATAATCACTGATAAAACATGCCTTTCATTTGAACCAATAACTACTATCACCGATATAAATATGAAGTCAATTTCATTCATGCAATCATCGTAAGTTTAAAACAAATTTTTTGGTAATAATTATTAAATTTCATTTGGTATTTTTATTAGAAGAAGAATTGATTGATAGTATTTTATGAATAATTGAGGACAAATTTTGATTAAATCAAAAAACTGAATTAAATTTAGCAAAAAAAGTAAATAAAGAAGTGCTTTCAAGCAATAAAATTTCGTACTGTAAATAAGCTATAATATTTCCAACCTAATTGCAATCGTTTTTTTAATTAATTTTTTCATAAATCTAATTGACAATATACAGAATAGTCTTGCCAATTCTAACACTGATAAGTCTCCCCATTCCTTTTTGTTTTCTTGTTCAAAAGACTTCCGTAAACCACTTTCACATAATATATTTCGGTTAATTTTATTCAATTTTCTGCTTCATTAATTTCGAGTACTTATTTCAAATTATAGACCTACGTTAAATGATATCACTACCAAATGCTCAGCAATTGACTGAAGTGCGTAATAGATTTGATCTGATTTGATCCGGGGATAAGTGGTCATTCATAAAATTTTCATTAAATTCTCTCTTTCCATGTTTCTCTCTCTTCCCAAAATTATAATTTGGTCTAATTTTTAACGGAATTAAAATTCACTGATTTAACTAGCTTCATTCAAGTTTAAATTTTTAACGATTTATAAACGTCAATGTGATAAGTAATAATCTAAGCAAAAATCTACATATCGTAGTTTTTAGAACCATAAGGCGATTTAATTTCTTAGAAATGTTAAATTTATTAATTAATTAGCTAATTATAGCCAATTAATTAATTCAAATAATATATATATATATATAAGCTTGATAGAGTTTTGCCATCACCACGGAAATTAGCAGTACTCTAAAATCGTTTTTTGCTTTTGTCAAATTTGGAAGATACTGTAGTTAATTAATGATTTTGTTCGATTAATCAGGTGCATATTTGACATGTCACAATTACTGTTTGTTACTTGATTTATTTCTGTCAATTTCAGATTCTGTTCATGGCAAAAATCGAACCGAACGATGCATTTAAATGGAAAATGTTTGAATGTAAACTAGCAAAATTAAACATTTCATTAATTTTTTTAATATTTTAGGAAAATACATAAATATAAATATGCAAAATATTTTTTCAAAATAAAAATTAAAAATAGAAATCTAATGGAATTTTTCAGTGTTACATTATGAATTTTACTCCAACTACATTATAATATTGTTTAATTTAATTTTATGCAAACTTTATTTTACAAATATTGCATTTCTTATTTTTTTTAAGGAAGAATTTAAATTAACGAAAAAGAAATTTTTTTAAAGGAATTATCGCTATCATCATCATCATCATCATCATCATCATTAAAGTCATTGTTGTGGACTGATGATGCATGTTTGGCGGTATTGTCACATGCTCTTTCTGACACTGCATCATCATTACCAATTCGTACCCAAGTGATTCATCAAATCAACACAATGTACAACTGTACAGGTACAACACCCTATAATTATTGTTAATTATTGATTATTCAGCATTAAACTACATGCTTGCAATGAAAATTATTTAATTATCCATAAAACAGCTGCATAAAAATCAGCGTTGCAGCTAACAAATATAATACATGCACTTAAAGATAGACTCAGATACAGACATGCAAACATCCTATAAACATATGTTCATTTGATGTTAACTAGAATTAATCATATCCGATGTGCCTTTTTCTGACCTTTGTATATTTCTGACCTTTGCCCCTTTTTCACTAGTGACAAAGAGAAATGAAGGGATGTTTGTGTCACATTGATTTACTGTAAAATAAATTTTACATTTTGAAAATTTCACTTAAAATTGTCAGCAATTAAATACAACCATTGAATTCTATAACTTCGAAATTATTTTTTACAACTTAATAATTTTTAAGAAGCATAAAAGAATTACTTGTATTAATTCAAATTCTTCAATAAATTCATTAATTATCAATTTTTTTAAATAGTATTATTTGAAAAAACCATTATAACAGTGTAATAAATAATCGGAAAATAATGATAATTTATATTCAGCCATCTGCAACATTTAATATAACTCATTATTGTTTTAATTAATAATTAAGGAGGGAAATTTGAAAAAATTTTATGCAAATTACTGTAGTTGCACAAGATATTCATTCTAAAGATTGTCACAAACATTCTGAAAAAATGATGAAACAAATAAAAAAGATTCAAAACTGAAGGAAATTCAGAAAAATATTCTTTACTCCAATTATTATAATAAGTATTGCTTTAATTAGGAAAAAATTACCTCTATACTGAAAGGAGGATAAAAAGTTCAACTATCACTAGGTGATAAACTAGCAACAAAGCTACAAGAGCTATCCAAAAACATAATACGAGGAAAAGGAGTAGCCAGCATAACAGACATTAATAATAATAATTATTATCATTATTATTAGGTATTATTTTGATTTTGATTTCTCATTCTGCTGAACAGATAAGGGAAAAAAAAAGCATTTCTATCACATGAGTTGAAATCAATTGGTAACTTTCAGTAGTGTTCTGGTTTGGAGCTTCAAATAGCAATTTATATATATATATGCATTGTCTGAAATATCTAGTATTTAATCTATTACACTATTATCAGTTTATATTCAGTGTAGTAGTAGTAGTAGTAGTTCTTCTTGTTGTTTTTATTGTTATTGTTGATATTATTGTTAATGTTGTTGTTATTGTTGTTTTTTAATTTTCAAAAAATATTTTTGCATTCAGTTTTTTTTTTAAAATAAAAAATAGGGAAAATTTTTTTGTTTTCAATTGTTTTTTATAATTCCTTTAATTTCAATTTCTTTTTAAATTTAAATTTTTTTTTCCTTTTTTTGCAATTATTTTACAAATTATGAATGTAAATTGGCATTTTTTTTTTTTTTTTGAAATTTAAAATTGTCAATTCTTTTATGAACAAATTTAGAATAATAAAAAATATGAAATAATTTCAAATTTCGAGTATTTTTTTACGATCATTTGGAATAATATAATTTTAAAATGATTGAAATTTGTTAATTATCAATAGAATTAATGATGAAATTCGAATTGCTTACGTGAAAGGATATCAATTATTCAATCAAAAAGATTAGATTTGCGTGAGAAAAGATTTTTTGGCGAATTGAAGTAATTTCGTTTATTACAACTTTGTCGTTGTCGTTGTCGTTGTTGTTGTTGTTGTTGATTGTTACTGTCAGTATTGAGTGATGAGTGAAACTGAAGTAATGATTGGACGGTAATTGGAGGAATGGTTACATCATCAACTGTTATGGGTCATCATTAACTATATGCTTATGGGTTAGTTAGATTCTGTGGAGCTAACGAAGGTAACGACCAAAGATTATTAACTATTCATCAATTCAGGCTTTTAATTGAATTTAATTAGGGTTGTTAATGTAAATGCCCGCAATTACATTCAGTTTCGCAACTACATTTCAGTTGTTAGAATTTGAAAAATTGGTTCCCGCTTAAAAATATCCAATTCTTTACTTTTTTTTATCCATGAAATTCTTCAGTTCAATTTTATAGAAATGTAGAAGAAAAAATTCGACATTTTTAAATTTGAAAATAACTTGCAATAAAACGTAATTAATTTAAACCTAAAAATTTCAATGAGCAACAAATTGACAGAAAGTTGTTTAAGGACTTATTTGAGAAAATTTTTTTTTGGAAATCAAAAATTTCCGCACCAGATTTAAATATTTTTTTTTTCAAAATTAAAAGTAATTTATATCAAATAGAATCAAATTTGGACTTGAAATTTCCCAACGAAAAAAGGGATCGAAAATCAATTTACAGCTTTTGACTTTATTTATTTAATTTGCATCTTTTAATGTATAATTTAAATTAATTTAGCTTTGTTATTCACTTAAATTTGTTTATTTGAATCCCGTTTATTTAAAATTTTGTTTATTTAGATCCGTTTGTTTAAATCTGTTTATTTAAATCTTCGATTATTTAAATTTATTTAAGTAGCTTGGATTATTTTGTTCATTTAAATTATTTGATTTTAGTTTATTTAAATTAAACGGACAGAAATGGATTAAACGAACGATTCGATTGATATAATGAACAAAGCACATTGTTAATATAGCTCGATTTGTTTGTTCATTAATGCAAAATTTTATCTATTGAAATAAATTTGTGACATACAAATCTCTCGTCTATTTTAGTGTTAGAATTTTCCGTAGAGGCATATCCAATGTATAGTTTCAAATAACTTCCCTCAGTAGAAATTCCAAGGAAAACCGAGATTATTTTCTTTTAACATTTGCATTATATCAAGTAGGCTATATAACACGCGCATTTTACTGTCAATTAGAAGAGACAAAAATTTTCTTTTGATTATCAAGGAGAGAATTAAATTAAATTATGAGATCTTTTATCTCTTTTTTTCTTTACCTTCAATTCCTTCCATTTAATTCTTTAATACTTTCATTTTGTTTATTTGCCAAGGTAATTCAAAAATTTAATTCAAAATTTAATTTAATTCTTTTCTTGATAATCAAACGAACTTGTTTTTGTTTATTTGTCTTTTAGATCGATGTAATATCGAGTGTAAAAATGGCGGTACAGCAAATAACGATTGTGGTTGTCATTGCGCGTATGGATTTGAGGGAAAAAATTGCGAAGAACTTTCTAAACGAAAACTTTTTTCCGATTCATCATGTGGTATACATGATAAAATGCAAGGAACAATTTCACTTAGGTTAATTTTTTTGTATAAAAAAATTTTTGCCAAACATTTGCATATAGGGCCAAGCTAATTAGCAGTGGTATTTACTTTCTTCTTTTTATATTTCATTTTTTTTAAATTAAAAATTTAAAAACTGTTGTAAAAAAATTCTCCTTATTTAATTACGACGAATTTTGTGTTATACAAAAATGATTAATATTTATAATAAAGCATAAGCATAAGTTGAAAGAAAATAGCAAAATTTTTTCATCATTAAAAGAGAGTTATTAAGTATTTTTAGCAATTTTGAAATTTAAATTTACATTGCTTCATAAAAATTATTTATTTTTATTGAAAAAAAAAAACGAAAAATTTCAACTAAATCGTAAAATAAGAAAAACAAATTCTCTTTGACTTTTTTTATTATTTTACAACTTTAACCTAAAATAATTTCAATTACTGTTTATAAAATCAAAATCATCGATAGAGATAATTTATTATCGAAGGATAATAAAAAGTGGGAAATTAATCTGATAATTAATTTGTCATAGTTTTATGCATTTAAAAGAATTTTAAAAAAAGAAAAGAACTTTGCAGTACATATCCGGAAGCCCCAAAAAATGCAACATTCTGTCAGTGGTTGGTAAAAAGTGTACCGGAAAACCGAATCGAATTTTATATCAAAGATTTGGATTTAGATGATGATAATGTTCCACCGAATCAATCATGCAATGATATTTTTTATATTTGGGGTACGAAAAGCATTGCTAATCCGTAAGTGTCATCTTTTTCTTAATCCTTAATTTTGTTTTTTTTTTTTTGCAAACGAAAGAATTATTTAAATAATTTTTAGAATTTCATGCATTACAAGAAATAACCTAATTGGTGTACGTTTTGAAAGTGATTCCGATTGGCTATTAATTGAATTACGCACAAATCCATGGTCCGAACGACCACATCGTGGTCCACGAATTAAGTATCGTCAAATTGATACACCTTATCAAAGATGTTCAGTTTTATTTACTTTTTCACTTTCATCAAATTTTAAATTCTTATTCTCACTTTTAAATTTACGTTTTTTTTTTTTTTTAAATTGTAATCGTAAATTATAATAAGATTAAAGTTTCATATCATTTTGATCCATTCAAAACATACTTTAAATAATATTTTAAATTAAAGACTTCATCAGTTAAACTAGATCATTATCAAATTTTACAGTTTTATGAATAGAAAGTTATTTAACGAATTTTTGTTATAAGAACATTTCCTAATTGGCGATACAATAAATAATTGAATAATATTGTAGTTTAATGAATGTTAAGTCTCTCTCTCTCATTAAGCATAACATTTTAAATTATTTAAATCTTAAAAATGGAAAATTTCAGCTTTGCGAGCTTTCACAACCGATTTAATACCATCAAATGCTGCTAGCAGTGTATCGATGTTTATTGTTCTGCTGCTGATAACAATGATCAGATGGTGATAGCAGTGAGATTTCTGTCATTCATTATCACTTCATCAACTTGAATTGGAATTTTTTTTTATTTCGTTATCAAATTTCTTTCTTTTTCCTTTCGTATTATAAATAGAAAATGTATGTGTTTGTTTGTTTTTTTTGATTACGTAATTTTAATAATCATTTCAACTATGGCCAAATGATATAAGATTAAATGAGTCAAGTAAAGAATGAAAAGATTGTTATTTCTAAATTTAAAATATGGTTAACTTAAAATAAGTAAAGTTTTTTGTGTAATCCATGCAACAAAGAAAGAAGCAAATGATATTTTGACATTTATATTTTAACTCCATCAGTGTTTCACTGCAGTAAGAGATCTCAAAGTTTTTTTTTTTTTTTTTAAGTATTAAATTGAACAAAATGAATTGCTATAAATATTGGGAATAAAAGATGTTTAAAAAATTTCTTCCCAATCAAAATTTAATTCGAATAATTTTAGTTCAAAAAAATTCCAAAATATTTAATTAGATTGTTTGGAATAATTTTGCAAATTTAATTTGTAATGAAAAAATTCTCCTTCTGAAATATTTTTTTTTTAATATATCGATTATTCTATTTAATAATTTTTTAAATTTCATAATTTGCTACTATTTTGTTAATGTTGCTAATAAAGATCCCTTTCTTTCATTGTATCTTCGCATTTTTCAGGCAAAGAAAAAACGGAAAAATTTATCATAGGTTAAAAAGTAATGCTACATTTATTTCGGAACATATTATACCTGCTTCAATTAATTAATTAATTGATGCATTTTCTTTTTATCGAAAATAAATTTATTCTTTTATTTTGAATTGAAATATTTCAATAACTATGAATTGTATTCAATTTTATTAAGTGACTTTGGTGTAAAATTTAAGGATTTTTGGATGTGTGTTTGACATGATTGCAGACAAAGGATAATTTCATTCGTTCTCACCAATAATTCTTATTTTTGAAATTTATGATTTCCGAAAATCATGAATGCAAACGATGGAAGAAAAAAAATTTCCGGAAACCAGAATTTAATGAATTTTTCCATTTTGACTTCACTTATTGGAATTCAAGTCGTTGTTAATTTTTATTTTCGAACATATATATATATATATGTATATTTAACACGTATATATATATATATATATATACATACATGTCAAAAAAGTGAAAAGGTCAAGACAAAATATAAAATGGTAAAACTACTTCTTTAAGTCTCATTTGATAAAAGATAAATGATAAAGGTGAATGATATCAAGTCTGATAATTTGAGAGAAGAAAAGTGGACATTTTATATTATTGCTTCTTGAAACATACTCTTAACTTTTACAACTCGATATATAACAATAAATTTATATTTTCCTGAAACCTTTCATATACTTTTTCAATCCTATTAATTCCATTTAATTTACTTTCATCACTTTAACATTGAATTTGTTGGAATTCGAATGCAATTTTTATCCCAAATATTAATCCCAAGTGACATAGGTTGTCAAAGTATTGTAGAGCATCTATGCTTTTCATTCTAACCTTAATAAAATAATGAATTAATTAATTTTGTTCGAAATTGAAGTACAGTCAGTTATTAATCAAAATTAATTAAATAAATTAATGAAGATTCGATAGATTTAAGACGAAAAAACCGATATTGATGACACAAAAAAATCGACAAACATTGATGGCACAAATTTATAATTTTAACAAATCTAAATTCTATCAAATACACAATAGAATTTATTCACTACTTTCGTTGCTCCTTTTTTTAATCTTTTAATAACATACAATTACTTTTTTACAGTATCACTCGTTAAATTTTATAATAGATGGTTTTTGCAGCATGCATTTCTAGTTCAATGTGCGCAAACTAATTGCAAGTTCTCATCCTATTATCACTTTGTTGTCGTCAACATAAATCAATATTTTTAACCTTGAAAAATTATTTACATTCGAAATGATGAAATTTCAAATATTCACACAATCGTTGCACAAATTAGAGAACAAAAAAAAAGAGAGAAAGAAAGAAAGGAATAAATGTTTTTTAAATGATATACAAAACTGAAATTGACAACAAAGTTGCAAAGTTTCTTTGCAGTAATTACTTTATTGGATTAAAAAGTAGTGAATTCAGTTCTTGGCTTCAAAGTGTCAATGTGATTAATTAATAAGCACTTTATTATGGCATATTTTAATTATCAGTAATATATTTATTAAGCTATCAGTAGAATAATAGCCGTTGAAAAAAATTTTCCATTGTATTAAGTGCTACTGCAGCTCTCAATTACATTTGCATTAAAGAAAATTGATGCTAATTAAGGTTAAAATTTTAATTCCGTTAATTTATTACCTAAAAATTGCTTTATCAGTTGTGCAATTTAAAAACAAAAGAGAGCTTTTGCTAAATATTTAATTAACTTGAAAATTTATAAAGTATTGATATGCAATGATTTTAATAAAATAATTGATTTCGAATTAAAAATTTTCGAAATTCTTAAAAAAAAAACGAACAAGCTAATATCGTGATAGCATGTTCATTTTTAATCATTATTTAAATTTTAGATTAATATGCTCATAATCAGTAAAAATAGAATTATGGCTGTTGTTTTTCTTAGTTATTAATCAATGATGATTAGTAATAATAATTTCTTTCGCTTTTTTTAAATTTTATTCCATGAAAGATTATTTTGATTTTTAAAACAAATAATTTGCTTGCATAATTTAATTTTTTATTTTTTGGAATTAAAGAATTAATTTTAATTGAAGGAAAAAAATTCCAAAAAATTTTACAAATTTCAACCTGTTGTATTCTCATGGGAAAACAAAAATTATACTGTTCGCTTTCTTTTTCCTTAACATAGAAAGAAATTAATTAGACATACAAACAAAGAAAAAAATTCAAATCAAAAGCTATATTTAAATTTCAATTATGCCAGAGAAAAAGAAAAAATGCTTCATCTTTTGAAAATAAATATTCCTTTATCAAACTGCACATATCACTACTTTTTAATTGAAGAAAAAAACGAAATTTAAACAAATTTTAATTTTTATTACAGTTACAATTGTAATTCAAACATATAACACTATTTAAATTGTAACCATTATTGATTTCTTTCTTTTTTGTTAAATCATTACAATTATATTGACAGTTGTAAAATTATTTTAATTTCAATTAATCGTATGATCGTTTTTCTAAATGAAATTCTTACAATTTGTTAATTATGATGATAGCAGTAATTAGTGAAGTTTTTAACAGAAAAAAAAAATTAATAATTATTTCATTTACAAAAAAAAATTATAATGAATATTTCAATTTCAATTAACCTCTATCGATTTCATTTATAAAAATTTAATTTAATATTTCAAGAGAAGGTTGTGAAATATGATATAAGATTAATTAATTTGTTTCCCTTTTGATATGCAACTTTCTTTTTTTTGTTGTTTGATAAATGAGCGAAGCATGTGAATTGAATTATGTTATTGACTTACGACAATGTGGCATTTTTTTTTTTTTTTTTTTTTTTGTTTCGTTGAATACACACCTGAAATAACCGATCAGAGCAATGATAACATAACCCGCAGGTGTACTCTTTCAAACATACCGCTTCTCATATGACAGGATAATAAAAATAAAAAAAAAAAGAAAGTGGGAGGAAGACCGGATGGAAGTCATCATTTTACAATGCTTCTTCTTCCACAATAAATCCATAAATTTTCGGCAACTATCTTCACAATAGTTAATAACAAAAAAAAAAAAAGAAAGAAGAAAGAGAAATGAAATGAAATTATTCTCTTAAATTTCATTTATTCATTTCTTTATTCCTTTTTTTCCTTATCTTTTTTCTTTCTTGCATTGAATTAATTAATTAATATTTGCATTGAAAATTTTGAAAATATTTTAAAAAATTCATGATTAAATCAAAAATTTAAAAGGAAGCAGAATGAAGTTGAAAATTTTTAAAAATTTTTTACCTTAACTGTAATTCTTGAAATTTAATAAAAATTTTTTTTTTTAAAAATCTTACAGTTTCTTACAGTATTAGAATATGATAGGATAATAATTTTACATTGTGATAGTTTATTGTATGTTCACTATTTGATGATATTTTAAATAAACGTGTACGTTACACATTCAATATTCATGTAACAAGGTTTATAGAAGCTATATTTATTTGTGGAAAAAAGAATTTATTGACGTATTTTTACAAAAGAAATTGCTATTTCTACATGGTACAGTATTCCTGTAGTAGTGTACATATAAAAGTGTTTGTACACAGAAAAAAATTTCTACATGTCCTGTTCTGTATCTTTCAAATGGAAAAATCATGAATTTTTGTCAAATTTTTTATTTAATAATAATCGATTGATAATTTGATTTAATATGGTTACAATCAATTTCTCATAAAATTTCATCATTTTTGAAATGATTTTTTTACTAACAAAAATTTGATTTTATAATTTCTGTTCGAATTTAAATTTTATTACTTATTAATTATATATTTCAGACTTCAGTTTCTCCTTTTTTTTTCAAAAAACTTCAGTTTCTTCTTTCTTTTTTTGCAAAAGTTTTTGAACAAATAATTGCGTTTTTTCCGTTACTTTTTAAGAATCTTTTCAATTTCGTGAAATTTTTTTTTGTGACAAAGGTCATTGAAATTTTATAATTTTAGATGAAATTGTGGAAGTAACAAAGTGCAAACAGTATTATAATTATAACCATGTTTAACTGAGAGAAAGTTCAGGTTTCTTAATATATATATATTCCAGCTAAATATCAGTAATTGAGCTTTTCGCTAATGAATTACAAAAGAATCGACAGGGAATGAGAAAAACCGGAAAAAGTATGGAAGCGGAAAGGGTGATTAAGTAAGTTTTGAAATGATCGCATCCGTTTATTTGAGAGTAGACCGGATGTGAGCTGAATAAGCCTTATTTGAACTAGTCTACCTATTATTTCACTTTTCATATTTATTTTCGGATGAAAAAGTACAATAGGAGAGCACGAGGGAGAGAATGAGAGAGATAGAGCAAAAAAATATTTTTTTTTCCGTTGAAAAAAATACGATTTTGAAATTTTTAATCAATTTTAAAAATTTACTATTCAATTATAAATTTGTAATAGCTTTTTTCGAAGTTTCTAATCAGTTTCTTAATCTAATCATTTAAAGTTATATGTCTGTCAAAAAATTTTTTTTTGATGACAAAAATTCACAATTAATTTTTTTTAAGTTTGATAAAAAAATTAATTTTTAAGTTTGATAAAAAAAGAAGTTAGAAAATTTAATGTTTACTATTTTAACAAACAAAACTTTATAAAGAAACTCCGAGGCCAAATTTAGTAAACTTAAACTAGTAGATGTGTGAATTGTTTTAATCATAAAAAAGTTTACCATAAAAAGGTTAAAGGTGAGAAAAAGATGATCTTGATGATAACGTTGAGGAAGAGGAAATGGAACATAAAGAAAACAAAATTACCATAATCAAAGCTGTTTACGTATTTTTTCTTTTGCATAATCATCAATCTGATTGATTAGATGATTTGAAAATGATAAGATCAAAAGTAAATCATTCATTAGTCATTCTGTTATTTTTATTTGAAATCAATTAACTTGGATATTAATCTGGCACTGAAAAGTATTACAAATCTGTTAATTCTTTTATGTCAAAAAAAATTTTCATTCTGACTAATTTCATAAAATAATATTGAATTTAAGCAATTGCTTTTGCATAACAAAAATATATTTGCATAGAAAATCAATCATGAAATGCTATATTCAAAATTTTAATTACCAATTCTTGCTTCGAATATAAAGTACAATTAAGTACAAATTAAAATTTAATTTCGAAATTGCATATTTTATCAAATATTTCTCATTTTTTGCTGCACTTTCCTTTTGCATTAACAAACTGTAAATTTGCTACAATTTGTTGCATTTCCTTTTTTTATTCTTCTTACTTTCAAATTATTTTTATTCTTTCATTCACAAACAATTTATTATTGATTTCTATTAATTAGCATAATGATTTACTTCTCTTTACTTCAAATCTTTTTAAATTAATTGTAATTTTTGCATTTTGAAAAATTACTTGCAAAGATTATTTAAATCAAGAGTATTGCCAACAAAAGCAAACTTTATGGGCAGTTCTTCATGAGTTCATTGAAGGTTATTTGGAAGTAATTTAAAATGAAATGAAAAAAAAAAAAAAAAATGATCCATTTTATTGTCCTTCAATCTTTCTACTCTTCATTCATCCTTCATTCATTTCTTTTCATTCATGTACATAGATGAATAGGTTGGTGGAAAAGAAGGATGGGTAATATATAGCGGTTAATAGGTAGTAGGACAGTGTTCACATAAAAGTAGCTCATAAAAGAGATTTTTAGGTGGTAAAGAAAGAGGTTATGACCTCTTTTCTATGGACATTATCATCTGCAAACGTTTTCAGTCCATTTAGTCATTTCACACATTTTCCAGTCGAATTTAAAATACATTTTTCAACAACAAATAAAAATATAGCAGGAAAAAAAAAAAAAAAAACTGAATGGACATGAAAATAGTATAGATCATAAAAAAAAAATACGTAAAAAAAGACCGCTTCCGTTTGTTCTTTTAAATTTGAATTTCGTGACTTTTTTTTTGTGAAATTTGAATTTTGTCTCTGTCTTTTTTTCCTTTTGATATTTATTGTCATAGTGTCACCACAATAAGCATAAGATATAGAATGGACATATGGTTAGCGAATACTATTTATTTCATTTTATTTTTTTGTCTTAATAGATACATCAATAAGATACTGCTACTACCACTCACCTGTCATATTTTTAACCGCAAGATTGAAAAAAAAAAATGATAATGAGCCTAAGCTTATAGCATTTTATTTTAATTTTTAGTCATTTGTAATTTAAACGAGAAGATCTTTTTAATGAGAATTGATGATTTAAAAAAATGAAATTAAAAGAAAAAGAATTTTCAAAATGAATAAATGATCAAAAAATGAAACATGCTTTTATTAGTGGAATTTTTTATTAATTTTTGCTTAAAGATGTGATATCTGATAAGTGCCAATAGATCATTATACATTATAATAGTATAGATCATATGATAGATATTTGGTAAGTACAGATAGATCATTATAATAGATCATTATTAATAGCAACAGCTTATCACTTTTTCATTCAGTTATTTTAATTATATTTTAGTGTATTTAAAACAGTTATTAATCATTAATTAAACAAACAATCACTAATCATTGATATTTTTAACTTTCTACTAAACTCTCTATTTTTCCTAAAACAATAAAATTTCAAAAAAAACATTTGAAACATTGAAAAAAAATTGCTTGCTGATTTTTTTTTGAATTCTTGTTCGTGATTTGCTTGATTGGATAAAATTCAAATTAATTGAAGATTTAATTAACAATACATTTTAATTAATTACATGCAAGCAGCAGTGAAAACTAAGCTCACATATAAGTTCGCAGTTGCATGCGACACAAGCATCACTTTCATTTGAAATACATTTATGTTAATATTTAAAAAACAAAAAGCATGCTTGCAAATGAACGCATATAAATAAAACAGTTGTCTATGTGTGTGTGTGTGTTTTTTTGAATAATAATTAGTTATTATGTAATTAAAAAGTATTAATTTCAAAATTAATTAATCAAAAAAGAAAAAGAAAATAATTCTTGCAGTGATTTTAAACTGTTCTTTTTAATAGTAATATTATATTGCATTAAAGTGAAATCTTGGATAATTGCTGTTGTCCTTTTTTTTTTAAATTATGAAATATTTATTTTCGTTTATTTTTTTTCTATTTATTTCGTTTATTTTTTTCAAAGTTAACAAAAAAATTTCTCTCGCTTCCATATTTTTTGCCCAATTCAATACACATATTTTATGGATATTTAGAGAAAAAAAACAAAAAACAAATGGGCTGATATTTTTGTGGATATTTAGACTTTGTGGATATTTTTGTGGACATTATTTGAATGTAATTAGCTAACATTTATGGTAGCATATATTTTATTTAAAAATTTTCATAAACAACCAATTCCTTTTTATTTCTCATTGCTTTCGTAACTTTTTTACGGATGAAATATCCAGAATTTCGTCTCGCTTATAGCCATATTTCTGATACTAGAATACAAGAATAAAGATTGTATAAGTAGCACTTGTAACAAGCAGCATTTCATTCAAATTCATTTTGTAACAATTTCAATAATCGAATAAGTCTTGTTATTAAGCATTAATTTTGAAAAACACGGCAATTTAAATTCGTATTCCTTCTTTTTTAAAATTTGAAAACTTTTTTTTATAATTTTATATTGACGATATAAAAATGTATAAAAATAAATATTGGACTGTTATCTTTCCGAAACATTTTATTACTCTAATGAAACATGACATTAAGTGGAACTTAAAAGTGACCAAGGTGGACAATAAAACAAACAATAAGCGCAAATGGAATAGCAGACAAAGATTTTGAAATATATAAAAACTGTCGAAAAAGATTGTTAACGAAGGATGAAATTAGCAATAAAAACATACTTTTGAAATAGCATTGCTATTTGATGTATACATGTTGATGCAATTATCACTGTCATCATCACCATCATCATCATTATCATCATCATCATCACCATCATCATCATCATCATCATCATCACCATCATCATCATCATCATCATCAACATCATCATCATCATCATCATCATCATCATCATCATCACCATCATCATCATCATCATCATCATCATCAACATCATCATCATCATCATCATCGTCATCATCATCATCATCATATATAAAATCATCACAGTCCAATGCTAACAAATGGCAAATAAATAAATATCGATTTAGACAATTAACTCTGGACAATATTGTGGATGATAATTAAAGGGAATGGAACTATCTCATTTATCTCTCTGCTAATATTATATTAAATATTAAAGAGAGAGGAGAGAAGAGAGAAGGATCGATAGAAGAAGTAGTTGATAATTAAAAATATGCAAGTTGAAATTTATGTTTGTCTTAGCTGTAGAAAATTTTCGAGGAGAACTTTGGAGTAATTTAAAATAACGCGACAATAGTAATGTTAATAATAACGATAGCAATAGTGAAAATCATAATTATAACTATTATTAATAATAATAATAATAATAAACGTCATGATAGTAATCGAAATTGTGATGATTAATAATGGTAGTAATTACAATAATAGTGAATTGATAAAATTGTAATTCTAATAACAATAACAGTAAAAGCAATAAAGATAACAATAATAATCATAAGAATGAAAACAATAATAAGCAGCTGTGTTTTAGTAGTAACAATAATAATCGTAATAACAATGATGATGCTAATAATAATAATATTTATAAAGATCACTAAGCCTTGCAAGAACTTATTTTGCGTAAACGGTCTTCATTGTTTGCTCTATCACTGGTATGATATTTAATTTCAAGTCTTATACAGTATGATTTTATTGCTATTTAGAATACTATATATTGAATTTATTATTAATAACTGATCAATTACTATATTCATTAATAATCGATGAAACTTATCCTATAAATGTTTTATTTTTGTGCTTTGCCAACTTTTAATTAGTAATGTATTATTCAAATTTCATATGAAAATATTAAATGAATGATAGAAAAAAAAAATTTGGTCCCTCATACATTTGAAAATAAAATGTTGACCAAAAGTAGTGGTGGAATTAGTAATAAATAGTAGTAGCAGCACGCACCTGTATATTGTTTGTTATTTCTTTTTGATGGACCGTTGACCTATAAACTTTGTGACAATGATTGTGACAATATAATGATGGTTAGTAATGGTGGTAATTTTCAAATTCTTCCTCCCTCAATGTTTCTTTTTTTTTTTTTTTTTTTTTTTGGAGCTAAAAACTAATATCAAATATTTATTTCTTTTTTTAAATCTTTTTCTCAATTTTTCCTTCTTTATTTTTTCTTTTTCTTTCTTTATTTCTCTTTCTCTATCTCATTCTATTATTTTATGTCATTTTTTTGATCATAATTAAGTTCTTTTTTTTTTTAAATTTAAAAAATAAGGAAAATTTTAAAAATCCCTCTCATCTTATTTTCGGCATCATCAATAATGACTACGATAGGAAAGAGAAATAATTGCACTTAATGATTCCACACTTTTTCTGTTTACTTAACGGATTAAGAAGATACACGTAATTATCCATCTCGCTTACTTATCTTTCACATCACCATTAAACTACTTTTCTTTTTTTTTGGGACACAGTTAAGTAAGCAATAATTAATGACACTATAAGATAGACTATTTATCACGTGTCTGTCTATGCATGTGTGTATGTTTATATATGCATGTGTATTTTTGTATGTTTATGCAACATTTATTTGCATACGTGTCGCAACATTTATTTGTATACATTCGTACACGTGTATTTGTACACGTGCCTTATGCATATATCCGTACATATTTCATGTACGTCTTCTTGCATATTCGTGTTAGCAAAACATATTTGGCGTGATTGTTTTGAGTATGCATCTTCACGTACGTCTGTGTGGATGTTATGTATATGTATTATTATATGCTTCATATTAGATGAATTTTTCTAATAAATGCATGTATCCGTCCGTATTTCGACGTGTTTATGATACATGTATGTATGTATGTTTCTGCAAAACACTTCTCCTGTAATATATTGTGTATACGGAGACATATACACGTATATTATGTGTATGTGTATATAAGCGTATCTATATCTTGCTCTCTGTTATTTAAATTTTTTTCGAAAAGAAGAATTCTTGACCATTTAATTTACATACCACTTTGTTATTTTCATAAAATTTGAGTTTAAACTTAAATTTCAGTTTAAATTAAATAGACACTGAATGAAATAATTGATTCAAAGCCAAAAAAAAGTTCAAATATATTTTGGATAAAAAAAAAGAATTGCTAAAATGCAAAAATGAAGAAGAAAATAGAAATTATTAAATTTTCAAGAAAGAATAGTATTTGAAAAATTTTTCTCTTTAAAAAATCTTTGTAAATATTGCCGAATTAATTAAAGCTTAAATGTCGCTACTTTTTATTTTCAATTGATTATTCTAATTTTTAATATCAAATTTAACAATATTAGCACGAAATTTTATTTTGTGAATAATTTTGTCAAGTAATTATCACTAGCTTATGATTCATATAACAACAAAGTGATTGCTACTGTTATTAATACTATAACAATAAAAATATATTATATTTACTAGTGCTACAAGAACAACGACAAAAATAACAACAACAACGACAAAAACAACAACAACAACAACAACAGCAACAACAATAACTATTATTACTACCACTGTTATTATCTTTATGTTACTCTACCCATTACTGCTGTTATTACCTTTACTGTTTACCACTTGAAATTGGTTTTTTTGAATAAAAATACAAATAAACTTTTAATTATATCCCACAAATTTCTCATTTATTCTTTGCAAAACTTTTGATCTTTTTTTTCAAAAAAAAATTTTCAGACTAAATTTTTGACAATTTATTTTTTTTCCCTAAAATTGTAAAAGAGCAAAGGAAGAGAATAGTGGAAAAGGTACTTTTTTCAATCATTGGAAAAAAAATTTTTTTCTTGTCAACAAAAGATTTTGATGTTTTGAATTGAAGCGAAAAGTGCGAGAGAGAGAGATATGTATATAAGAGAAGGAAAGAGATTTTGTGATGAATGTAAATATTACAAGGACGAATTTTGAGAGGAAAGAGTTACAGTAGTCAAGGTCCCTGTCCTTATGTCTATTCCTATCCTCATTCCAGTCCTCATTCCAGTCCTATGCCTATCTTCATGCTCATTCTTCGTAAAGCAATGTTAAATTAAACGAGGATGCAAGCCTTAGAGTATCGTCATTCTCTCTTAACTGTTATTTATGTTCATTGAAATCATCCAATGATTTCAATACTTTCACATTTATAAACATGCATAGAAATGTATAAACATCCATAGACATATTTGTGTAAAAGTCTAAACATTCGAATAAATTTTGATTTTTCAAAAATACTTATTCATAGGAAGATAGGAGAAAATGAGAAATGAAAGATGGTTGTTTTTAATAGTAGCACCGAAAAGTTATAATGAATAGATTCCAATGAAAAAAGTAATTGAGTAATAATTTATTAAATGAAATGAGAAATGATTTGAAAATACTTCAAAAGTTATTTGTCATGCATTTCCTAAACTGATATATACTTCTATTTCGAAAGAACAAGTAGATTAATACCATAAGATCAGAATTCGGCTAGTAAAGCAGCAAATAATTGATTATTATAGCTATATTTCAAGTTATAATTTTTTTCCGTAATTTAATCATACATACATTCAAAAAAATCTTTAATTAAATATGTAATAGATGATATTTGAAAATATCACACTATCATCAGTCAGCTGATAAATGATAATATTATCGTTAAAAATTTGAATTTTTCCATATCCCTTCCTATTGTTCTCTAATATAACCTAATTAAATAATTGAATTAAATGAATATATCATAGTGCATTCTTTT
Source organism: Mansonella perstans (assembly GCA_037074765.1). Taxonomy (NCBI): domain Eukaryota; kingdom Metazoa; phylum Nematoda; class Chromadorea; order Rhabditida; family Onchocercidae; genus Mansonella; species Mansonella perstans. Next base: position 80,592 of record JBAMDO010000207.1, read on the forward strand.
CAGAAAAAAAGAAGGAAGATTTGCAAAATAAATGTACTAAACTAATTAGTAATTATCAGAACATTAATATTTGATTACTTAGTAATATAAAAACTTGAAATGAAGCAAACTTTTTTCATTAAAAAAAGAATTAGAAAAATGTTAATAAGTAAGTTAAAATAGAATGGAGAATTATGATACATTCAGTCTTCGTCGATATTTCTTCTTTTTCGCTCCCTCTTTTCAAAAATATTCCAAAACACTGAGACTCAAAAAGAAAAAACGAAAATGTAAGGAAGACAAAATTAATACTTTATATTTTTATTTCTTGCAAATTTCTTTTTTAAAATTGTCAAATTATTTTCATATTTAACAAACAAAATTCTTTTTGATGAATTTTTTTCTTTTACAATTTTTTTTGGACCAAAAAAATTTTTTCATTGTCCCAACATTTTTCATTTTGCAATTCTCCCCTCACATTCCATTTTCTTGTGAATGAGAAATGGATCAGATATTACTTAAAAGTTTTTTAGCTCGAAAGGTCAGCAATTACTTTAATGAACTCGTCCATGCTTTTATTTCATTTCATAATGCATGTGAAACGGTCAGCGGTCATCGGCAAAATTTCTTTCCAATCACTGTTCATAAATGTTGCTGAAAATGAGAGATAAGTGGGATAAAAAAGAAATGTCAGAGGTCAAAGCATCGTACTTTGGATTTCAAAACAAAAAACTTTCCCATCTCATATTCAAAAAAAAATGCGTAACTTTCAATTAATTGCATCTGCAATTGACACCAATTAATTGTAATTTGGGAAAGGTTGAAATTAATATTTGTATTTGCTTTATAACATTAGTTTGCTCTTTTTTTGATATCTTAACCAAAAAACTTATATTTTGGGTAACAGGCCTGAATAAATAATTAATTGGCTTACAATCAACATCTTATTTGCCTTTAGCCTCAGTTCCTCTCATATCCTACATGTAACCATTGATTTATGATTTCACAAATAATTAGCACTATGCTAAAGCCTTTCTTAAGCTCATATTGTACTTGAATTTATACTACACATACAACCGATATGATATTTAGATTTGTGAAAACTTTTCATGTGCATTTAAACTGGTTATTTATCATATTAATATTATATTTATTCATTATTATTAGGTTTATTTAAATTGCTTTCATCACTTAGAGTTTTCGATTTTGTGCAGTAAGCAAGTAAACAGCTTAGTAACAGCAGTTAGGATTTCAAATTAATATAAGAAAATAGTTTTGAATAAAACCAATGAAATAACTTTGCATAGAAAAGTAAGAAAATTTTTTGAATAAAATAGAAATAAAATTTTTGCAAATTTTAACACAACTTTCTTCAAGAAGAAGCAAAGAGAAAAGAAAACAACAATAAGACTTTAATTACGAGTAAATTCTAAAAAAAAAAAAAATTACAATTATTAGTAACAATTTTTTCTTTTTATCTTTAAGAAATTATTTAATTACTTTTTTCGCTAATATTTCATTTGAAATCTTTAAATTTATTTCGTTCTCTTTTTTTGAATTATACATGGCAAATGCTCATTCCTTTACTTAATTCATTTTTTTTTTTTTTTTTGAACTTTACTTTATTCAAAGAGAGAAACTCTTTTAATTTTTTTCGTTTCCTTTTTTTTTTCACCTTCCCTCAACATTCAATCACTTTCCTTTTCTGATACAGTAATTTCATCGGTGCCAACTTGGGGAAGTATTAAATGATGAAGAGGTTCATGGGAAGAAAGACTTAATCATAAATATCTCGGATTTTACCCCCTATTGTGTTGGAACATGTGTTGTATGTATGCATGCCAATGTTGTCCTCCCCATTGGTATCTGTCTCCTGATGCGATACAACAATTACCAGATCACTTCAAATACAATCAACTATCCGCTACTATCTAGTACTCTCGTACGATTAAAGACTAAAAACTACATAATTCACTGTGGGATACCTAAAGTATATATTTGAAAAATACATTCATGCATGCGCACACACGCACACACACACACACACACACATATATATGAATAAATATATATAACAAATGATACAGTAATTTTAGGTAGCGTAAACCTATCGAATCATATTTGATTGAGTGGATGATACTTGAACGGTTCAAATTTAGGTTTATCTGTTACTAGTGGTACTTGAAAAAGGATTGCAATTCATTTTGTTGATTGAGAATATCATCTTATTTATGACTGAAAAACAAATTCCGATCATATGCTTTTTTACCGTATACAACTAAAACCTATAAAATATATATATTATCAATAAAATTAAAATGTTTTAATTAAACTAATTTTTACTTTTTATCTATTAAGTTTTAATCTTGTTCATTTATAATTTTTGAATTAAGAAAAGAAATACAATTTTTTGCAAGAAGTTTTTTAATTATTTCTATTTTAAATTATTATTATTATACATTAGAAGAGATAATAAATGAAATGCATTGAAAAAAAATTTCCGATTTTCAATTATTTTCCTATATAATCGTGACTGAATAAAATTTCGATTTATAATATGAGTGATTAGTGATATCTCTTCACTAGACTGACATTAAGCTCTGTGAAATTGAAAAGTGAAAACTTAATCTAAATCAGTAGGTGAAGTTTTAAATTTCCAATTTTGAAAAAGCTGAAATTTTCAATTCACTCAATAAAACACATAATTCATATTCATTGTTAAGGCAAGAAATTAATTGATAAAAAATGTAAACATTAATTGATATTTGTAATTTTTAATAATTTTATTCCTGACTCTTTGAAATATTACTATTTTTTTCTTCCTCTCTCTCTCTCTCTTTAAGTATTTCATGAAAAATTATTTCATGTCATGAATAAAATTTTGTCATTCTATTCCCTCAAAAGGTAGCAATTTCAAATCGGTCAAATTTTCTAATTTGTTGAAAAAAGGAAAAATTAGTCCCTTGCAAATAACCGCGATATATGAAAGCAGATATAGTTGAATTCATCATTATTGAGCACGGTGAAAATTTTCAGCTCCGTTACCACTTCCTTCCTCTGTCCAATTTTTCGAAGCTATCGTATCCGTTGCATAGATGATCGGAAACTTTGAAGTTTTCCAATTGAACAATTTTGGACAATACCTTTAAAATTTGAATAGAATAAGTAAATTTCTTTCAAATAACACCAACGACCGTACATCTTAACAAATTAAAAATCAGTCTCACTAAATTTATACCTAGTTTTCTTAAGTAGCCAAATAATAAGTGAAAAAAGAAAAGGAAAGAAAAGATAACTACAAATTCAAGCCTTACAATCTATCGAATCATAAATAAAAAATTCATTACGAAAATCTATTTTTCGCAAATTTATTAATTAAATAAGACATCAAAGAACAAAAAAAAAGCTGATAGCCTAAAGAATTTTACAACAAATTTTGGTAGGAAAGTTGAAATCATTAGTAAGCACTAATTAATTATAAATATAATTACTTCCACTATTCAAATTTAATTTTTTGAAATAAAAAATTTTTGCTTTTTCTTCTAAAACATATTTTAATCAAGCAAGAAGAGATTTTTTCACAAGAAACATTGTCAATTAACTGTTATGGGAATAATTTCAACGCTTCCTTACCACCAAATGACAGATGGACATGTCAACGGTGTAACACTTGTGTGATGGGGTGACATTTTACGATTGCGATAAGATTTGGCCAACGATAATAGGCATAGGAACAATCTGATCATCTATGGACAATTTCAACTGATTTGGCAATTCCTCAAGGACATAGGACAATATCACAGTATATTTATATGTATCAATATATTATATTATGCAATTGTTTGATACATATATGATAATGTCGCAATTTTTTGAGGACACAATAGTTTGTTGAAAAAGTTTGTGAAAAATTCCTTCAAGAAAAAAAGTTAAAATAGTGAAGAAAATCACTGATTTAAATTAAATTGTAGTAATTTCAATTAAATAATTTCCATTTCTTACATTCAATAATTGCTATATTACACATGACAATAATTCCTTTTGTTAATACTATTACTTAATTAATTTTGACTTAATATTATCAATGATTTATTTGTTGAGATTTGTCAAATGCAAGACAAAGCAATTTTAAAAAAAAATATAATTAGCAAAAATAATTGATCACTTAAAAATTAAATATTTTATATATTTAAAATTTCAAATCAAAATTTTGCACAAGATTCAAAAAATTACAAGGCACTTTATTTTTAATTATTTTGCTAAAATCAAATAAGTTTTGGATATATATGCCTTTAATTAATAACTAATTTTGAACATAAATATTTTTAATTATTAATTAATTTGGAAAAAAATTTTTTTCTATCATTTACAATCAATGATAAGTAATCAACCTAAAAGACAACATTGGATCATTAAAGTTAATCAATATGCAATGAACAGTATCAAGGTACCATCCTATAACTAATTTGAAAGTAAACAGTAGCATGTTGAAAACAGGAATATACTGCATGCATATAAAACAGACATGCATGCAACAAATCAGACGACAAAATGACATAAAAATACGGAATGCAATAAATTGGGTGTGGCACTGCACTGCATTGCAGTTAATCCATGCATAATTGAGGCTTGCAAAGATATCATCAGTGACTACATAACAAATAAACGAACGAATGAAATTCAAAAACAGTCGATGGAAAAAAAAAAATTCCAATTTTTTTTTTTTTTTTTCAAAATTTCTCATACATAAAAATTATACGAATTGTTACATGCAATATTTAGCAAAGAAAAGCTAGCAGTGATTAATTGATAATTAATAAAATAATTAAGCAAAAAAAAATCAGTTCTTTAAAGCATTTTTGTAAAAGCAAATAAAAAAAACAGCAAGTAAAATTTTTTGGCTAAATTTCTTTTCCGGTTAATAATATATGACAGAATGAAAAAATGGTAGCTCTTTTTTTTTGTCAGGTAGTTATAATTAATGATAATAAGATAATATAGAATTTATTGATTAATATAGAACTTCTTGATTATATGATTTTTTAATCAAAAATATTATTAAAAATGAATAAAATAGAAGAGACTTAGATAGACGATGATATCTGTACGGAATACCAGTGAATTGATCAGTAATTACCATCATTATCTTTATTCGTTATTATAAATATAAACACACATACACACACACACACACACACACACACACACACACACAACACACACACACATATATAGATATACATAGACATGTGTGCAAATTATATGTCATTTGAGTTGTGATGGTAATTTAGCCAACTTTCCGGACGGCATTTTCATTCGTTGGGTATAGATTATCTCTATATATGTGTATATTCTAGTTATCCAGCATATTTATCCAACTAAAACGCATCATCAACACTCCATTCATCTTCTTCTGTTCATCAGTAAAATTGTCAACCATTTTCAGGTTGATAGTTTTCTTCCGTCTTCTGCATTTTTTTTAAAACTGACCTCTCTCTCTTCTTCAGAATTTCCTTCGATACTTTTTTGTTATTGATACTTAATTATAGACTATACTATACTATTAATTACATCAAAAGTCAACTTACTTTAATTATTTGGTGACACTTACAATTTAAACTATGCTGTAATTTTGAAATATAACATTGCTGACAAATTTTTACAAAAAGTAAAATAAAAATGATAAACAATTGTTGGGATAGTTTATTGAAATTATTAAAGTTTGAATTAGTAACTAAATTTGGAGAAAATTTAATTGCTAATAATTCATTTGAATTTATTGTCTTTCGTCGTACTAAAACATCCAAAATCAGTTATGTTACTAAATACTGGGAAAAACGATAGGATGTGTCACGAATTTGGTGACAAATGTTTTTAAAATGGAATCGATTATTTATTTTTTTTCATAAAAAGAAGCATAAAATTCCTTACTGTTCATATCTATTTTTTTTGATATACTTTTTAATCAGGTAAATTTTTTTATGCTATTTTATTCGTTTATTCACTTATTAACCAATTAATTAGTTATTCTATTGTTAGAAAATTATTCTTTGCTTTAGACATTCATTCATTACAATGACGGAATGAAAGGAGAAGGAAGATTACTTTGCTAAATTACTTTAACTTACTGCAAATGAAAAGCAACGAAGTAACAATATTATCAGAAAACTAAATGGTATCTAAATTAATTTATTGAAATTGATCATTAATTAATCGATTTATAACGAAATTTTGTAAAATGATTTAAAAATTAGCGGAAATATTCCAGACAACGATACTCATTAATGAAGGAGAAACTTTCTTTCATTAATTATTGATAGATTAGGAAGTCATTGAAAAATTGATCCAGTAATTAAATTCGAATTTTCAAAAAAGCAACAATAAAAGTGAAATTTTAGAGATGTGATGAAACATTCAACGTCTTATGGTTGATCAATTTGAATTCATGCAAATTTTAACCAATCAAAATGCAACACGCGCATTTTCAATGAAGCAGTACATTGCTTGATACTTGGAGAAGTGATGCCGAAGATGTATTTTTGAAGTGAGAAGTGAAATTAAGAAAATGAAAGTATAAATTATGCTCAAATTAACATTAAATTTATTCAATGATAGAAATAATAATTATGACGTAGCCAAAGATAGATGTTAATTTGTTTGTGGATGAAATAATTTCCTGGAAGAAGTTACAAAACGATAATTTATCAATTTAAAGGAAATGAATTTTTGAACAGTCGTAAAAAATTTAGAAAGTTAAATTTCTAAACTGCAAAAATTGTCCAAATAAAAAAAAATATTTTCTGCAGGAAAATATTTTTTTAAAAGTTTTATTTATTTAATTTTGAATTTTTTCAATGTGTAATAGCAGCTTTTGAATGGAATAACAGATGACTAGCAAATTGTCACCATTTTATGAAAAACGAATTTTTGCATTTTTTTTTTTCCATTCAATTTAATAAACTTGATTGAATCTTCCGAAGAAGATAGTAGTAGATTTCTAAAATGTATAAAGTTTACTAAAATATGTTTGGATAATCCATGCGAGATGCTGATTGAATTATAAGTCAAGAAGTAAGGATTAATTAATAATCATTGTAATTAAGAAAATAAAAAAGATTAGCAAAAAGAACATTTTAATGAATATATTTTAGTTTTTATGAATGTATTTTAGTTCCCCATTAATAAAAATTAATTTTATATATTTTCCTCTTCATTTATTCCATCACTTTATGTTGTCTTTATGAAAGAATTAACGTGCACACTAAAAAGTGCCAATTTGCTTAATTAGCATTTTTATCCTCAAAGCTGTTCACAGTTATTAAAATTTAAATTATAATTTAAGAATTTTTCTTTATTTTAATCACAGTGGCATGAAGTTCATGTTTTTGAAGTGTTTTTTTTCTTTTTTTTTGTCTTAGATGATTAAATGAAATCAATGAAAAATTTTTTCTGGTTTATTTTATTTGTTTATATAAATAAGTTTGTTAACGTTTGTTAACGTGAATAAGTTACGTGTTAATTAATCTTTATTGTAGCATCACGTGACGTCTTATTTTTTATTTCGTGTATTTATAAATGGAATATATTTATAATATATATACATACATATATGAAAAGTATACATATAAAGAATAAAATAAAATAAAATAAATTTTAATATTCTTACATGCATTTCATGTATCTCAAATTCATACAAACGTAATGTATCTGTCTGTGTATGTCGTGTAGTATGCCTGCATATGTATGGATGTATGGGTGTGCATGTATGTCTGTATACATGTGTCTCTGTGTGCACGCCTTGTCCACTAAGTCACTTCAAGGATGTGTATCGGACTGCATATATACGCACATATGTCAGCATGAAATTATATTTCAAACTTTTTTTTCAATGTTTTTTTTTATCAACAATTTTTAAGATATAATTGTTTGTTTACGTGAATAAGTTGCGTATTAATCACGTCTGTTGCAACGTTCTGTGTTATATATATATGCTATGCATTGTCCTATACGTTATATACGTGTTATGTGACATTTTGTTGTTATAAATATGTGACATAAAAATACGAATAAGCATAATTTCCTAACAAAATGCATGTTATTTATAGTTATGCATTATGCATTCACGTATATCTCATATTTAATTATATTCACATATTTACTTATAATCATGCATTCATTTTTTTTTGTTCATTTGAACTGATACATTTACGTAGTAGATATGTATGTTACACACACACACACCTGTTCTACTATTATGCTTCATATACTTACGTATATGTTTATATGTATATATTTATGCATGATGTATGCCATACGTAAATGTATGTAATATTATATTCGTATTCAGTAAAAGCCGTAAAATCAGCGTAAAAGAGACGTAAATAGTGGCGAATGAATAAATGGGGGACAGATCAGTGATATATTGCAGGGAAGAAATGCGGTAGTTTGATTGAGTGAATGGGTATGCTGCCTTGGGCAGGTAGAACCAATCAGAGGAGGAGCAAATTCAGTAGGCGGTTCATATTACCTTCTCTTTTCCTCATACTCTTCTTCACTTTTGCTTGCCCTTCTCGTCTTTCTGTACCCATCATACTACTTTTGCATTTGTCGTACAATTGTTGGAGGATAGCTTTAGACAATCACATCACATCTTTTCAAAATCCTTTTCCTCTCTTTTTTTTCAAATAGGTAAATACATTACATCAATCTATATTTATATCTATTCATGTCTATTTATATGAATATATATTTGTATATTTATATATGTATGTGTGTGTGTGTGTGTGTATGTGTGTATGTGTATGTATATGTATATATGTATGTATAAGAGGGACACTGTAGTTGGAGCATATTGAATGCATTTGATGGGTGAATGGGTATGTACAACTACTGAAAATGTCTCTTTCTTCATCTTCATCATCATCAACATCATCATTGAGGCACAGCAACAATAAGGACGTACCTCTGCAAACGTATCATCAACTATCTTCACAAATTGCCAGTTTAAGCTTACCAATCACTAATAAAAGTTCTTCTTCTACAGATTTATCAATTTCAACAACAGCAACTGCAACAACAAGAGCAGCAATCGAAAAAGGAATTGAAATTCAGAAAGAAGAAACGATAATTGATAGTGGAATAAGCCTAGCATTACTATCATCATCATCATCGTCATCAGTATCATTATATATGGATATGGATCAAAAACCACCATCATTCCATGATTATGGTACGAGAACATCCGGAGCATCACAACAGCAACCACCACAACCACCACAACCCCCGCAACCACCAGCAGCACCACAACCACAATCACTTTATAGTGTTGGCCCATCGAATTGTTACAATCCGTTGCAGTCATCAACTAGTACAGCGGGTAGTAGTCATGATTTTACCCGTGGAGCTGCTGTTACACCGATGTCACCGTATTTTTATCAGAATACATTTCCGACATCAGCATCAGCAGCAGTTGCTGTAGCTGCAGCTGCAACCGTATCAGGTACACCATATGGTAGTGCTGCAACCGGTACTGCTCCTCATTTTATGTATCATCAGCAATCAGCTAGCTCACCGGAAGGTAATTATATTGTAACAAAAATAAATGTCTAATTTACCTGAAAGGTAGACAAAAAGACAAAAGAAAAAATGCGACAATCACTAATTTACACTATTTACATCAACAAGTAATAATAATAACAGTAATAATCATTTGACAAGATGGTTATAAATTATGGAAATTACAGGTAGTACCTTGTATTAATGACGATAATGTTGTTAGTGATGATCATGATGATGATAGCGTTGATAATGATGATCATTAGGATAATTAGAGTAATAATGCCTTGGGATCTACCCTTCTTTCCTCTCCCGCCCTCTCATTTTATTTCTAAATGCTTCAATGTTTCCATTTTCCCTAGATCGAATCGGTACGACTTGGCTCGAAAATCTTTCTTTGCTTTATAATTATTGGTTATTTATTCAAATTATAATCAACTAATCTAAAGCAATAACTGGCAATCTTTTCGCTGTTTTTTTTCTTTTTAACGCCTAACCATTAAAAAACATTTGCTCCTTTCTTATCTCCAAAATCCTCCAGAAATTTCTTCGACTCTATCAGAATTATTAAAATGCAACTTAACTGTCAATTCATTGTCATTTCGTTCAATACTCACAGCAATACCATAAATGATTCATTTTAAAAAAAAGCAAATTTTTGAAATAATCATTTAAAGATGATTAGCAAATCAGGTTGGTCAACTGAATTCAATGTTGTTCATGATTGTAATTCATTATTGATCAATTAGCTCACTTTGATTTATCTCTTACATTTGAGAATTTCTTGAAGTAATTTTTTTTCTTTCCCAATGAATTTCAACTTAGATATAACTTCTTAATTCTTGATGTGAAAACGAAAATGCTGAAGACGTCACTGTTAAATGGTAAGAATCTCTAGAAATATTAATGAATTAATTATATGATATTGCGGATAATTTCTTTCAGAATTATTTTTGATTTAATTCCTATCAATAAGATTAAACTCCTTGGTAGTTGGGAAATTTTAGCAAATTCTTTTCCCTTACCTTTTTTTCATTTTCTTCCAATCTTCCCATTCATTTTTCTTTTTTAAAAGAGAATTTAAAAGAGGATACTCTAATTATGAAATTATTACGGCAATAAATTAATGAAAATACATTTGAACCTTGACATTCCTCAATTAATGCTTAGTATTAATTTTAACTCTTTGCTAAAAATTCAATGTTTTTTTACGTTCACATTTTTTCTGTCAAAATATTTAAATTTTTGTTTTAATAATATACGATGAATAATAAGTATTAATTTTAAATTATTCAAGGAGGAATTCGAAAAAAAATTGCAAGGCCTTTGGAACTACTAATAAAATTTTTAATTAATTAATCCTTCAATCGTTTACGGTATTTATATATTAGTGCTATATTGTTATTTGTTAGTATTTCAAAATGAAATATTAGAGTCTACTGTGGTTATGCTATATTTTTTCCATTTAGCTTAAAATATTAAAATTTAAGCCAAAAAAAATTTCTTTACCCGTTGATATTTTTGTATTATAGTTTTAGAGCATTCAACAAAAATTATCGAAGGTGGGGAAGTTAGGATTAATGGCAAAGGTAAACGTGTACGGAAACCTCGAACCATTTATACGAGTTTACAACTGCAAGAATTGCAGAAAAGGTTTCACAAGACGCAGTATTTGGCGCTGCCGGAACGTGCCGAGCTTGCTTCCAGATTGGGACTTACGCAAACACAGGTAAGTTAATTAGGAAATGGAAATTCGTTATTAAATTTATATCAAAAATAAATACGCTAACGTTCTATACAAAATGTGACAATAAAATTATAACATTACGGACAAGTTAATTAATTATTACTTCAGTGATTAATGATCATTTTTACGTCAATAAATCGATTGATTTCTCGTGATTGCATTAAAACCTTCAAAGTAGAAAACTTGTATTAACTCATTCAATGACTCTTTATATCGAATATTTTAATTACGAATATATTAATTTATTATTATAAATTGATTAAGTTTCATTTATTTTAAATCTGAAGAATTTTTATACATATTTGTTATTTTGACATACTTTTTCTCGCAACTACGCAATATACATTTTCCTGCTTTCAATTCGTCAATCAAATTTAAATTAAGTAATTAAACTTAGTTTTATTTAATCAATTTTCGCATTTTGTCAAATTTTCACAGTTTTTATTGCTTCTAAAAATTTTTTTCCTTACATAAAATAAAAGATCAAAAATGTACCAAATTTTGACTTACTGTTGATAGCTGTACTTATTTGATTTCTTTTTAACATTAAAAGTACATTAATGTTTAATTTATTAGTGTTGAGGAAGAGTTAAAATTGAATTTAAACTTCATTATTGATGAAAGTTTCATTTATTGCACTGACCGTTGTGGTTTGTTTTGAACTAAACTAATTTTTATATGATTTGATTTGATCTGTTTCGCCATTTTAACATTCAAATCATATAATTAGTGCTGAGCAGAAATCGAAATTAAATCATTCTTTATCCATTAAGCTTTCCCAAGAATTTTCCATCCTCCCAGATTATCTTTAATTCGTTTAAACTTGCCGCGGTTTATCTCTGAGATTTTATCCGATGAGTTCATGCTTGAAATTTCCCGATGAATTGGAGCGATTAAAAGGGCATCTAAGCTTCTTTTCTTTTCTATTATTTTGCAAATGGCACATATCCTATTTTTTTTATTACATTTCTATTATTTCGCAAATGGCACATATAATCATTTGCTAAATTTATTTGAAATTTTAAAATTTCTACTACTCAATTTACTTCAATAAATAATTATTACTCATCTACGATTTTTTTTTGTATGTTATCTAAAGAAATATCAAAATTAAAAATTTGATCAAATTGGTCGATTATTACCAATGCATAGTTACAGTAATAGAAAAAAGAAAGAGAAATTAATAATTTTCAAATTATCCTTACAGCAATATTTTTCCATCAATGAATTTTATATAACATAAAATTTGCTATATTGTGAAAGATTGAACTTTTTTCGTTTAAATTTTCAACTGTTCATGAAAAAAATTAATTCAAAAAGTTTTTTTTTTTACACGAAATTCTGTAAAATTGTAATAAATCAATTATCATGATTATTTTATCATCGTAAACAATTATTCATCACTATGCTTGTTGAAGGTTATTGTATTACAATTATCGTGGTTATTTTATTATCGTAATTAGACTATCATCGCTACACTTATTGAAAGTTATTGTATTGATTATTTTACTATCATAAACAAATTATCATCACCAAGCTTTTGAAATTTATTGTATCAATTCTGAAAATTTTTTTTTTCAAAATTTTATTTGTTACAAAATTTATTATTTTTCTTTTTTACAGTATAATATATTTATGCAATTTTTGTCTTATCGTTTGAATAATTTTTTTTGTTTCAAACTTTAAACTTTTTTTTGAAATTTCTGGAAAAAATGCTGTCTAAAGTTTTCCATAAATTTATTTTAGTACATTCCGGTTGCAACCGGAAATTGCATCCATGTTGTAGTGAGAAAGAGAAGAAAAGCAAGCAAGTTATCGATTTAACGATTATTGATAAGCAATTGATATCCGTTTATCAGTACTGATGGACTTTTTTTTTTAAATTTGCATATTTTTTTCTCTTCAAACTTTAATCGGTCAATCATTCAGTTCAATTCAATCATTTATCGTCTATTCTCTCGTTTCTTCATCTCTCTTTCATCCTTTCCTTCTTTTCTTTTCCTTTCTCTCTCTCTTTCTATCGACAAACATTCTCATCTCATCATCATTAACAACATCCGATATTACGGTAGGAGAGAGGAAAAAAAGCGATGAAAAATGGTAGATGAAATGTGAAGTTTTATTTCGTTTCTTTTCAAATAACAAAAAAAAAAAAAAAAAAAAAAAAACTTCATAAATAATTCTTGCAAAAGGGACCAGTTCTATGCAAAACTCTTTCATTCGTTTTTTTTTTTCAATTATTTATATTCAGTAATTTAAATTTGTCAATTATTTATATTAGATAAACCAAAATTTAAAAAAAAAAAAGAAATATAAAAGATTTAATGATCCATTATGCATTATTGTTTTTACGAAAAAAAATAATTCTTATTAATTTTGTTCACTTTAAAATTTCTCGCAGTTTTTTTTCCTCATCATTTCTTTTAAAATACATAATTAGATGAAACTAATTGAACAGCAAAATGAATTGACAATCCGAATAAATTGCTATATTTACTTTCCTGCTCATAATTTAGCCAAAAAATTATAATATCGCAATGCTAAATAGCCAGCTATTATTGCTAGGGAGATTAATGAGAATTAAGTTAAACTGATAGGATTTCCCGGCGTATATTTCATTCGAATTTCGGTTTCTACCATTGATGACATCCTGATAAAATATCAGACATTCACCGAAATCAATCAAAGTCTCTTATTATAGGATTAATCTATTATGGATGCATATAAATTGTAAGGTAATAATATAATAATATTTTTTTTTTGGAAATGTTTTACGCCTATTAAATTTGATTTTTAAATTTGAATTTAACACTGTTTAAAATTTTGTAAAATTCACCTGTTTTTTCCATAAATTTTATTAAAAAATTATTCCATGTAAAATATGATGTGTTTATTTGATCTATCTGATAAGTTATTAAACACATTATTTGCGGATTAGCAAAAATTACTGGAAAAAGATAGCCGATGGCAGGATTGCCATGATTGTTATTACTGATAAGGATGTGAAAATGAATTACTTTGTACAACTATAATCTAACAATTATCTTTATTTCCTGATTTGATTTTAAGATTGCAATCCAAAATGTTTTCTTCCGTTTCTTTTTTAGAGGCATTATATTCGAAATGATAAAAATTTAAATTGTTATCTCAAAGATTAAAATTGCCATCGTAACAAATGGACATTTTAGAAATTTTTAATTTGCTTAATATCGTAAAATTTATTGCAAAAATTTTTGATATATTTCATAATGCTTAAAAAATGGACTTGTCCAAATTATCATTATTATTATTATTAGCAGTAAAAATTGATTAGCTACCATTGCGATAATTTTTACAAATTTAAATAGTTGAACAAAAATTTAAAAAAAAAAAGATTAATTAATATTCCATTCATTTTAATGTTAGATGTAAAAGTTTGATATTATTTATTATTTAATTTCTTTTCTTGTTACTTTTTTCTGGAATTTTTCGATTTCATTTTTTCGATTAAAAATAATTTTTTATTGGTGTACAGCCAAATTTTTTCCTAGAAAAAAGAGTTCTAATGAATAATTATAGTTTGAATGTATATTCAGCAATATATATATATACATGTAGTTGTAGGCTTAAAATTGTAGCTTAAGTTAAAAATGGATTTTTGTGAAATTCTCCAAATAATCTACTTTTGTCATCCAAATAACTGTAGAAATTAATTAAAGCAAAATTTGCTTGACAAGTTCTTCCGGTTCCCTTATATATATATATAGATATGTGAGGGTCGTACGTCCAATATTCTTTTTATTTTATAAATGAATCAGTAAAGAAGAAGGATGAAAAATATAAGGCGAAAAAGTTTACTTTTAGTATCTTTCAAAAGTTATCTCAGAGAATTTTTCTAAGATCAACGGATTAGAATGGTATGTGGAATAAAAATTGTTGGATACGGAGGAAAGGAGAAAGTATTAAAACAAAAAAAAAGAAGGTTCCATAGGAAATACCTAAGCCGGAATGGAATAGCTAATCAATGGGTTATACTGAGGCAGATGTATTTTGAACATTATTATAGTGGCGTTATCTTTGAGGAAAAAAAAAAACTCTATCTATTCCGCACACCTGTTATTGCAAAATGATAGAAAGATTAAGATAACAAGAAAGGAGAGAGAAAGAGAAAAAAAAAAGAGAGTGGGATAAAGGTAGCAAATATATCACGATAATTTACTATCAATATCTCATCTGTTGTTTTTTTTTAAAAATATCTTACCTATAATAAATTTTTCCCTCAAAAAAAAAAAGCGAAAATTTTATAAAAAAATAATAAAAGTTAAAAATAAACAATAATTTGAATAAAATTTTAAACAATTTCATCAAATTTTTAAATTTTAATAAATTAATTAATAAATATGCAATATTTCCACTGAACTATATATTTACTTATATTTATATTATCAAATGAATTTTTTTTTTCTTTTTAATTTAAAATTTTAAATTATTATTATTTTCATAATTTTGTAACATATTATTCTATTATTCAGGATACGGTATATTATGTCATGAAATTTTTATCATTCAAAGAAAGTATTTCAATTCCTGTTTTATTTATTAAAATTTTAACTCACTATATCGCATTATCACTTCATTTTTCCCTCATATTTTGTTCAACTTATATTCAAATTCTCGGAGGTCAAAGGTCAATCGATCTTTACTCTTTTAGGTCATTTATAATTCTTCTTCCCATTCAAATTTTTTTTCCCATTTTAATTTTCTACTATTTTGGTATTATCGCAGATTTATTTTCATTTCTAAATCTTTTTTTTGTTTCCTTTTTTTCGTCTGGTCGAAATAATAGCAAGAAGTACGGTAGTTATTGTCTGCTTTCATGTATTATACACGTCTGGAATAATTTTTAGATCCAAAAAGGAAGTTGAATGAATATATACATGTGTGTGTGTGTGTGTATCTGTCTGTCTACCTATGCATTAGTGATGAATCGATATATCATTTATTCTTCCTGAATTGTATATTTCTTTTTTTTTTTTCCATTTAATCATAATATTTCAATAAAAATAATTTATTTGCTCTTTTAACCAATTAATTGCTCATATAAATAGATTAATTAAAATGATTGGTTGATTGATGAACAGATTGATTAATTGAATAATTAAACAAGAAATGAATGAAATTTTGTTTAATTTTCTCTTTCTCCCTCTCTCTTTCTTCGAATTTGTCACAGAAAAATTTGAATGGAATATTTTTAATTTTTTTTTTGGTTAAAAAAGATCCGTCAAATACTATTGTGCTACTTTCGTTTTTTTTTTTTTTTTTTTTTTTGCAGTTTTAAATTTAATTTCACGGTATTTTTCTTGATTTTAAATTTTTAAAATGAATAATATAGAAAAACTTGCTCTATCTGTCTTTTTCCCATTCCTATTATTGCACTTCTTATAGTTACCGTAATACTTTTGTCTGATTTCACTATGGAAAAGAAAAGAGCAAGTAAATACTATTATTAGTATATTAAATCCATTTTTTTTTTCTAAATTTTATTCAATTCATTTTAATTCATTTTTCTTCTTGAATTTTCGAAATTTTCAAAATTTTAAAATATTAAGTATAATTTTTGTTGAAAAATATAACATAATAAGTTACTCAGAATGATTGAATATTGTCATTTTTTAAAGTTATAAAAAACTAAAACTAAATTTTTTTTTTAAAAATTCCGCACTTGTTAGAACTCATAGTTAATTGATTTGATCGAAACCAAATCATAGTTGATAATGATGTATAAATGAGTTAGGTCTGAACAAACAAATTCCTTAATAAGTTAAATGTTTCATGATCTGATAGATTAAAATCAATTTTACAAATATATTTTAATCAGTAAATTTTATATCCCATTAATTCTGCTTTATGAAAAAGAAAGTGATTAAATTGAATTTTAATTTAGAAAAAGAAAAAAGAACAATATGCTTTACATATAGAGATAATTAGAATGAACAAATCATATAATTCTTTTCTGTTATTAATAAATTAAAAAATTTTTTTAATAATCTTTCAATCAAAAAAGGAAAAAAATTATTTTTTTTAGGATGAAATTTATCGATTGAAAATTTTATAGTTATTTTAATTTCAGGTGAAAATATGGTTCCAGAATCGTCGTTCAAAACATAAAAAGATGTCCAAAAATGGATTCAGCAATGATCGGCAAGGAACAGATGATGAGGAGGGTGAAGAAGAGGAAAGTAGTTCAGTTGATGGTACAATAGCTTCACCTGCTCAACAACAACAACATCAACAACATCAACAGCAACAACAACAACAGCAGCAACAACAACAACAACAGCAACAACAGGGTACTACATCACCGTTATTAGAAGGTGGCTGGGCACCACCATTACATCTTGGAACACATCCTGGTTCGACTGGTGGTCCTTTATCACATATGTCATCAGCAGCATCACTGCATCATTTACCACATCAACAACTTTCCACTCAGTTACCTCCTTTCGAAAAATACTGCGAACAGGTTGACGTGAAACCTTACGTTTATGATCCAATGACGAGTTATCAATGGCAACAACCTAACAGTTATATGCCGCCGAATTATTACAGTAGCATATGAAAATAATTTACTCTTTTATTACTGTAATTTCGGTAAATAATTAGTGTTTTGTGTACAAAAATTTTATAATTACAATGAACTTGGAAACCAATCAATAAATATTTTTTTGCTATTATATGTGGTGAATTTGAATTTAGCTAATTGATTTGGAAGAAAAAATTTGACAAAATTAAGTTAAATTAATAAATCAAATATAATTTCAATCATTTTTT